>JAKCPI010031256.1:0-40683 GCA_023213315.1 Euborellia annulipes
GTGGATTAAGGGTTTAAAATTAAAATAAAATAATTTCTGCAAAATAAAATAACTAGCCCTTGCCTAAGGGGCAAAGGGCGGATCAGAGGTGTTTCCTCGGGGGGGGGTAATCTTGATGTGACTCGTCGCACAGCACGCACTATTTTTCTCTCAATTTCAGTAATTTAAAGGCGCATTCTGATACTTGTTTGCCAGAAAATAAATACACATCAAATTTTTAAGTATTAATTTTAAAAATTTTACATTTACATTTATTTAAAAAATAATTTTTTTTTTGCGAAAAATGAGTATTTTTTTTTCGAATCTCGGGGGGGGGGAGTGTAGTACGCACCCCGCCTTATCCGCCCTTGCTAAGGGGAGGGGCGAATATTGGCCACCAGGACCAATTTTCCAAATGATTGCTAGTTTTAATATAAATAAGAATAAATAAAAAAAAATATTTTTTTTATTTATTTTCGCGGAGTAAAAAAAAAAATTCCTAGTCATATGCAGCCAAAATTATTGTGACGTTTCGGCCTTCTTAAGAGCCGGAGGCGAGAATAAAAGAAACTTTTAATTTCAAAATTATAATTGTAATTTTTCATTCAAAATTTTCATTCAATAACTAGGAATTTTTTTTTTTGACTTCGCTTTAATATAAAATTATAGTTTTTAGCATTAAAAATTTTATATTTATATTTTGTGCAATATAGCACAATACAAAGTTGTAGAGCATTAAATTTGCTAAAATTTGGTACATAAAACGAATTCGTAGACTCAATACTAACCGAAATAAGGCCGGTCAATTTGACAAAATATAAATAGTTTACGAGATATAAGCAAAAACCTGAAGATTTCTCAAATTTTTGAGGTTTTTGTCCCCCCCCCCCCCCCCCCCCACACGTTCCTCGAGGTCGAAAATTTAGGATTGGCATTCTACAGTATGGGGTAGTGAAAATTTCATTCCCTTCGGGATATTTTCCCGGCAAATTGTTATATCGAATGGTCTATATTGTGATTTTCCACTTATTTTTCAGAAAGAGCAATTTATCAAAACCGAAATGCTAATTTGTAAATATCTCTAAATCTATAAGTTTTAATGAAAAAAATGATTAATATAAAACCTCAAGAGAATTAAATTTGCTATGAAATGAGCCAAGATTCATTTTCGTTTTATGAAGTAAAAACTGCGAATTTTTATATAAAATCGCACTTTTTCAAAATTTTAACCCCGATGAGGCACGGGTTAACGTTACCCAATTTAACTAAAACTTTGCCATTATCATTTTCTAGCCAAAAGACAACTTTTAGGATGTTCGGCCGAAAGAAATTAAAAGATTTTGTTTTTTGCGGCCACCCTAATGTGTATATTTGTAAACTTCAATCATATATTATATACAGAACTCAAAGATAAATAAATACAAATAAATTATATTAGTTATTATTATTATTCGACTCCAGGGGGTGCAATTTTCCCCAATCTTAAGCACAAACATATCTCGCAAACTTGCTATCTTAAACGATATGGAAAGGGGTGTAAGTCCATTTAAAAAAAAAATGAGATATCACATAATTTATGCTTTAAATTAATGCAAATTTTCTATGTATAACTACCTAGTGATAAATTTCTTAAAAAATTCCCATGTTTTGTCCAATTGAAAAATTGATCAGTAAATAGATTTTTTTAATAAACAGATATGCTAACCTTTCATTTTCTCGAAACAATAGAAAATGGACTTAGACCACTTTCAAAATAAACGGTCCATATATTGACTGGCTAATGAACAGTCTATTTGAGCATTGATTGAAAAAATTCCATCTTTTTCAAACAAAGCTCTACCTAGTTTATATTAGTTAAGATACAATTGAATGTAAATGGTCAAGAGAGACGATGATCACGTCGCAAGACAAATCTGGATACATAAACTCCACCTGTTCTGAGGATGATCCTAATCGGGATCGAAACGTCAACGTGGTCGGAATAAAATAATGAAATAAAACTAGCTACGAATTTTCTTCTCCTTTTCACCTATCCAGAATTAAAAATCGCATTATGATTAAGTATCATTGACTTTTATTTTTACATTCTCTTACCTCTATATATATGTGATTCATGTCGAGATTTTGACGGATATACACGTTTTGAGGTCCCCTGAATCCAAAAAAATGCGAATTTATTCGAGCCGATTATAATGTGCTTTTATTCAACTTTTTCGTGCATTCCCCCCCCCTGTTCAGCCCCTCTACCTGCATTGTAAGACGTTCTCACGTCAAAACAAAATTTCACCCTCTTTCTAAAAATATATCAACCCCAAAAGGGTTGCATCTTTTTTTCCTCTAAAACTACGTCAAAAAAAATGATTCATTCGATTTGTGATTTAAATTTTTTTCAAGAACTATTTAAAAAAAAAAAAAAAGAAACAAACAGATGTTGAAAAAAAAGAAGAAATTAATCTCTTATTTGATTTTCTTTTGTAAATATTTAAGAGAGAGAGAAAAATTTTTTTCCTTATTGAGAGATAAATTAACATTTCCGGTTTTAAAAGCATAACTCCCATGACTTGCTTGGTAATTATTAATAAGAAAGAGAGTGTCAATGTCAAAAGTGATATGGCATCGAATGAAAGAAAACATGATCCATCATCATCCTCTTTTCACAATTATAATAATACAAATATAGAGAGAGAGATTGACGTAGAGATAGAAGAGATGGTCTCACACCTTGTCAGACTATATTTGGTCTCTTAACGATGACAATGCACTAAAATCTCTTAAAAATGCTCTTTTCTCTATAAGACTATTATATTCTATGAATAATAATTTAGCTTCAAAGACTATTTAAATAATTTCTATCCTATCTTAAAGTATGAATCAGAAATGCATTGTCTTGCGTTTTTAGAAACGCGAAGCCGTAAAATGGACATTTACATCTGAGACCCTCCGTACATATTTATTTTATTAGTCAAATATAATTTAAATGGCCATAAGAAATGTGTCTACAATATTTATATTACTTGGTCGTCGCCGTGAATCCCTGAGAATTTGATAGAGCCCATAGATAAGGTTTACCATATTTTATTAAGGCTAGGTCTGAACAGACGACTTCCGGGGCGTCTGGAAAGTTTTTGGAAAATTAGGCATTGAAATCTGCGTTTTTAGCTATCCTGAGACGTGAAAAATATTATCAAAAAGCTTGATTTATCTATCTATATATAGACCCTGTTACGCATTAGTGTATCAAGCGCCAGCTACCGAGTTTTGAGAAAATCAACATTAAAGTTTTTTGTTTTCATTGGATTATATAATTTTTTTTTGTCAATTGTGCAAGTAACATTAAATATAAATTTTTTTAGGACATATTTCATAAAAAATACTATTAATTATAGCATTTGAAACAATATTCCGTGCTTAACTCAATTTTTAATTTTTTTTTTTTGGCGCTTGACACACTAATGCATAACAGGGTCCATATATAAAAATGAAATGGGAAAAACGTATGTATGTGTGTATGTATATGTTCTATAGAAATCTACCCTTCAATGAGATTTAAAAAGAGGGTGAATGAATCTATTTGAAATTAAGTACACATATAGTACATGGACCATGGTAGTAATAATCTGAATCTCTTAAATATTTTGGAAAATTAATTATAATCAAATTTCTTCAATATGGGAACGCAAAATAGACAAGTTAGCTTGGAAATTAGAGAGGCAGGTAGTTGCTCTGTGAAACAGCTTTCTGGATATATGACTATGGGCTGGGGCGGGGATACGCAGTAGTTGAAAAACGAAGAGAGCACGCATATGACTGACCCTTCAAACAGTCATAAATAGACCCTTTTTGTGCTGTGCCCAGTCGGTACCCTCACTTGAACTCAAGTGCTCAAGATCCTTCTTTAACATCTTAACACTTGCATTGCATCAAGAAATATCACAAATTGGCAATAAATTTGCCCGCCAAAGGAGGGCAATTGCCTGGCGGAGGCGAGCAAGGGGGTCCAGGGGGCGCAGCTTTTAAATTTTGAAACCGTTTTCGGTTCATATTAGTAAAACCCGGACATTCCTCAGATCTGGACGCCAAACCGGGTAATGATAAGATTCCAAAGATGTATAAAATCCACCATGACACACTCATTAAGACTTTGCTAGCTCTGAAAATGGTTTAAATAAAAAACCGAAACGTCTGCTATGCGAATTATAAAGAAACAACTATAGCTGCAGTCTCATTTGGTGCTACTCTCTATTAATATTACATTACAGCTATAGAATTAGATTAGAATTATATTAAGCTTATTATTAACTAGGAAGCGAAAGCGTGAAGATCATGGTTCGACTCCAGGGGGCGCAATTTTTGTCCAATAACGAAACAAACTCATTTCGCAAATTTGCTATCGTTAATTAGAACTATATTGTAATCTAAATGTTAAATTACCTCAACAAATCGCTCCATTAGAATAACAAGGTTCTAACTGACATTTTTGGCGAAATTGAGTTTACATCATTAATGAATATCTCTTTAGCATATCTATGCAGGGAACTGACTTAGGATGCGATATGTTGGAAAATAAGGGAACTAGCCAGAATAACAAGGTTCTATCTGACATTATCAGCAAGTTTGTTTTGGGTTAACATGGTTCTAACTGTCATCATGACCCCTCATGCAGATATCAGCAGCCTATTTTATTTAAGAAAACTAAACATATACAATCTTACGGCATATTTTACTGTAACCAAGAAGATGTATTGTGCATTGTGGCCAGAAACATTTTCAGGTCGAACGGGAAAATTTTGAACTTTTTTCAGTTTTTTGCATATATATCGTAAACTAAGCATATTTTGATTACCATAGTCCAAGACAAAGTTGTAGTGTATTAAATTTACTAAAATATGGTACACTAAACGAATTCGTAGACTCAATACTGACCGAGGTACGGCCGGTCAAAGTTGGATAAATTTTCCTGAAATATAACATTTTGTCTAAATTAGTTAGTTAGTTCTATCTGCAAAATGCTATTATTTTTTTAAAATCAATGATAATGTTTTTTTATCATCCAAACATTGGAAAATAATAACTTTAATGTAAACAACTTATTTAAAAAAATTTGGGACGAAAACTGTTATATTTAACGTACTACAGCTATTACAATCTTTGACTTCATTTTTCTCAAAACTAGTGTTGGTACAGTTAGAACCTTGTTATTCTAATGGAGCGAAATGACACCAAATTGTTATAATTGACAACTGCTGTCCTGAGGAAGGGGGCGATTAGGACCCGAAATGTCGACGAGCGTTTTATTTCTCGACCTAGCTGGTATCATTAGTATAGACAAATAAATTCATGCCAAAGAAAATAATCTAAGATTTAATATTACTTGTGCAGGTGCGAAAAATTAAAATTCTCACACAAGATGCATAATTGACGGATTTACATCCTTTATTATTTTTTTTTCTACTTAAAATATGTAGAATTTGAGATTTCCTTCTCCTTTGCGTTTTGTTGTTGTATTTATGAAAGAACAAAAATAAAAAGAACATTTAAACGCACATTGCTTGCATGATGAATTGAATGAGATAGCGAACAACAAATCTTCACTCTCAATTTGTCATGTAAAGGAAATACATGTAATAGATTTATTCCCTCTTCTATTGTTATTGTATTTTTTTTTCTTCTAAAGATTTTATCATATCTTAGTAAAGATGAATAAATATTAAATTCTCTATGTTAAATAATTCATAAAAGTGCATTAAAAAAAAAAAGAAAAAGAATAAAATAATGACGGTCGAAAAAAAAAAAATCTGGTGTGAATGGTCTTACAAGACACTTTCTCTTACCTTCTTATACCGGATTTTTTATATCGACATATCGCTCCTTAAAAGCAAAAGTGACACAACTCAATTTTGAGATTTTGTATAAAAAATGAGTTCTTTTTATGTGAAAAAGTGTCATTTCTTTCACTTCTACGTATCACCCCCAGAATGCGCTAGTGGCGTTTTTCAATTTTGGCGTTTTTGCTCTTTTTTTAGCCTTTAAACAATTTTGAGAGCAAAATAAGAATATACATTTTAAAGAGCATCTAAAACATTGTTGATTTATTCCTTTTTTTAAACATTCACTCTTTTTTCTCATTCACACTCACATTCACACACTCTTTTCGGCAACTTAGGCCATTTAAGACTTTATTTATATAATATATATATTATTTGGGGTCCAGGCATTCTTATTTAAGCCATTTGGTATCCAAATGCCTTAAATAAAATCATCAGACTGCCTGGGGTCCGAACCCGCAACGTTCGGTATAGAAGGTAGGCACGCTACCAACTACTCCAAGCCCCGTGGGCTATTGTTGATTTATGAATTTTAATCAAAATTGTTGGAGCAAATTTTGAGAAAATCGAAAAAAAAAAAAAAAAAAAAAAAAAAAAAAACTGAAAAAGTACATCAGTAAAGTACTAGTACTCTTTGGCCGATTTTGTTCAAAATCTTCGTGTCACGACCCAGGAAGGGTACCTAGCTTAAATATAAATTGTTGAGTTTGATGTCTGTCGTGTATATCCATTAAAATCTCGACATCGAATAATCAACATGAAACCAATACTTTCTCTATATATACATATCTAGGTTTTTTTTTTTTTTTTTATTCATTAGTGTCAGACTTGACACGTTGTGGTTACTCTGAAGAGTAACTCTCATGGGAATGATACTGAGGTGGGTTCCCGTTTCCTTCCTCAGGAGGAGGCATCTCAAATAGAGTTGGATAATTTATTGCCATGAGGTGGATTTGAACTCGAGTTGTATTTAACTCAGGATTATAAGCTTTACTGCTTTATCCCCTCGGCTAATCGCCTCCTCTATATCTAGGTTAGAGAAAGTAAAAACCTATAAGAAAGGAAAATAAAACAAAACATTAACACTATCATATAATTAATATTCCATTTAAACTTTCGGTCGTAGGTTGAAACATTTTGTAAATTAAAATTAAATATACATATTAAACACCTGGTTATTTGTTTCAAAAGTTTTATTAAATATAAATTAACACTTGATACGGAGTTCGACGTCATCATCAGAAGTGATTACATGTAATTGTTGAAAAACGTATAAAGTGTTAATTTTTAATTAAAAAAACTTTTGAAACAAATAAGGAGCCATCCATAAATTACGTCACACGAATTTCAAGACTTTTTAACCCCTCCCCCGTCCTTGTCACAGGTTGTCACATTTTTAAAAATCCCTCCCCCTGATGTGACGTCACACATTTTCCAATTTTATCAATAATAGACACCTAATTATGCTAATTATAATAATAATAAATACAGTAATCTCATAGCGAGAGTGCTAAAGTATTAAAAAATATAGATTGCGTTCGTAAATATTAAAAATTTTTTTGTTCACCTATAAATATCGCGTTTGGGCATCTCGAATTTTGAAATGTGACGTCACAAGGTTTTTCACTCCCCTGTCTCTTGTCACATAATGTCACATTCGGGTGATACCCTCCCCCCTTTTAGGTGTGATGTAATTAATGGACGGCCCCTAAGCTAGTGTATATTTAATTTTAATTAGCCCTCGGGGCATGGCGTAGAGGTTAGCGTGCTAACCTCGTATACCAAACGTCGCGGGTTCGGACACCAGGCAGTCCGATGATTTTATTTAAGCCAATTGGATACCAAATGGCTTAAATAAGAATGCCTGGACCCCATATATGTATATTTATATAATAACGGTTATCGTCTAAAGTCTTAAATGGCCTGAGTTGCCGAAAAGACTGTGTGAATGTGTGTGTGAGTGTGAGTGTGAATGAGAAAAAAGTGTGAATGTTCTTTTATAAAAAAAAAAAAAAAAAATAATTTTAATTAATATTCCATTGCATTTAAGTGGGACTATTAACTCCATAGTGTAGACTCGAGCCGTGAAAATAGTGAAAAATGCCTTAAGGGTTGTAAGAAAAGATTATTTTTCTAATTGACAAATATTTGATAGCTCGAATATGTAATTTTTTAGGTACGACATAAACTGTAATTGGAAAGAGGGGAGCAAAGATAAAGTGCCGCTTTAAAGAGGTCACGCTTCTATTCATATTAATCCATTCATTATCTTTTTAAAAAGAATTTAACTTTGAAGAGAGAATAGAGAGATTAAAAAATCCTTTTTTTTTTAAATGTTGTTTTAAAATGAATTTCCTAGAACTTGAAAGTTTTTTTTTTTTTTTTAAACAATTCTATCTGTGATTCTTTTTTATTAACATGACGTTGTTGTCGTCTCGTCTTTTCTTTTGACCATTGCGTCATTAAAAAAAAAAAAAAAAAAAAAAAAAAAAAAAAGCTTGAGCAAATAAGAGATGATCAGTCGGCGCTCAAGTCAATATGACCCAATACAAGCCCGAGAGTTCAATATTGATACATGATATGAATTAACATTCTGTCTCTCTTTATGTGAATAATAATTACTTTTCACCATGTTTGAGTTTGGAGAAAAGTTTTTCATTTTGTAAGGTTAATTTTTGCTCAAAGTCTACAATTTAATCAATGACAAGCTGCTTAGACTTCGTTCTATTTTAAAAAAAATCTGGTATGACTGGCGCACAGCACACAACTTTCTCTTACCTTCGGTAATCGAGAGTTGTGTGTTCTGTGCTTGTCACACCAGATTTTTTGTGTCGACATGTATTTAGTTTCCGACAGTATGGTACATTCGATTTTCAAGATGTAAAATTTATAAGTATGGGAAAATATTTATATTTTGTTACCATGGCAAGGGGGTTGGTGCGTGTCTGCGTGCCCGATGCACCATGGGTAAACAACCGCTTTCCTTTGTAGGCTATTGAGGGATTTTATGGCGTATTTTTTTCTTAGAGAGATCGGGGATGGGACTCGGATTGATTCAAGACAGACAGACGGACAATCCATCACTGCATATATAAATTTTTCTTAAGGATTAATAGGGTTGTATCCTTTAATAAGCTTGAAAAATGAGTTGACTGAAAAATTGAGGCACTTGATTAAGAAAAGGCGAGGACAGGCCGGCCCGAACCAGCAGGGGGACGGGGCGCTCCAAAAATATTACAATTAATAAATTTTAACAAAGAAAAGACCGAAACGTCTACAAGAATAAAAAAAAAAAAAAAAACACCTTCCTTCTTGAATTTAATCACATAATAGCATAGCTTAAAAAATCTCCTTTTAAATAAATTAATTGAGGGAAGGAACCGCTGAATGATTTTTTTAGAATATAAAGCAAAGACCTCTTCACGAGGGGACAGGAGCAAAACTTTGCACAAAGTATTTCCAGCCCTGGTTGCTTTAATCAATGATCAAAGCCAACATAAACTTTGCACTTTAAACAGTTCACTTACATTTCAAGTTTAATTAAACCTGAAACATTTTAAGGAAATATAAAATTTCAAGATTGGTGTGACTGGCGCACAGCACACAACGCACTTCCTTCGGTAATCGAAAGTTGTGTTCTGTGCTTGTCACACCAGATTTTTTGTGTCGACATGTATTTAGTTTCCCACAGTACGTATTCGATTTTCAAAATGTAAAATTTATATGTGATATTTATATTTTGTTGCCATGGCAACCATTACTCCTATCTTTTCTATGGAATACAAGAGTAAAGTGGTCTTCAGAAGATTTCAATGACAAAATGAGAATATACATTTTAAAGAGCATCTAAAAAATAATTGATTTTTGAATTTTAAACAAAATCGTTGGGGGATATTTTGAGAAAATCGAAAAAAAACTGAAAAAGTACATCAGTAAAGTACTAGTACTCTTTGGTCGATTTTGTTCAAAAGCTTTGTGCCACGTCCCATGGGGTGCCCAACTTAAATATCAAATTTCAACCTCCTAGCTCTTTTCGTTCTTGAGATATTTTGTTCACAGACAGACACACCCCCACACACAGACACACACAGACACACACAGACGCACACACACCCACAGACAGACCATGTCGCGAAAACCACTTTTTTGGATTCAGGGGACCTCAAAACGTGAAGATCCATCAAAATCTCGACATCGAATTTTCGACATGAATCCAATACTTTCTCTCTATATATATTAACATATATATAAAGGTAAGAGAATGTAAAAAGGATTGCATAATTTGTTATTTACTCTTGGGTAAAAAATTTGTTGTTTATCAAACAAAAAGGGCTCCATTTGAAATAAAGACATTTTCATTTTTCATTATTTTAATTTAAAAAAAAAAAAAAAAATTAACATAGGTCACGTGACGTGCTCTCCCATTATAATTCAATTTAACACTTGAGTTTTAATTGAACAAGTTTTAACAAATTTATTACTTAAGCTTGCTAATTTGCTTCCCTCTTGCATTTGACGACGAGCGATGATATATAGAGTGGTTTTAGATTTGCTCTAATGCACACACCACTCTTAACGAGTTAAAATTAAAATCTACGGTGTCATTTGACAGTTTCCTCAACATCCGATTTTATGAATATAAATAGCGCATTTTATACAAATAGCGGATGATTAAAAGAGATGGAATTGAATGCAGAGGAAGAACGAAAGATCGAAGTGTTATAGAATATGAACACCTGGAGAGAGAGAGAGAGGGGGAGAAATAAAAATATGAAAACTGCTGGATGAATAATGATGGGATTTGAATTTTTTTGCAGCCAAGAGGTGAAATATTTTTATTATAAAATAAACCCCTTTATTTTTCTTATTACGGACTCCAATGATAACACTAGTCGACAAAAATGAACTTTTTTCTTTCACAAGAATGAAGATATGAAATTGAAGGCACAGTTTTAGAGATATAGAGCAAAGTAGATTTTAATAGAAAAAGTGCTCTAAAACGGCTTTTATTTAGAATGTTCAAATTATTTTTAAGCGACACCCCGTCAAATTATGCAGATAGTTAGAATACATATAAATTTTTAGGTTTCATTCCAATCGGAGGTCATTTAGACGTGCCGCAAAAGGCTTAAAGTTTAGAAAAATCGAAATTTTAAGATTTTTGCTTTGTCACCCCTAATACAATTTTAGATATCCTGAATGCAAAAACATATATGTACGATATTCTATAGTTCTTTGGCTTTCTAAAATCATTCATTCATAAAAATCTGTTAATTATTAACGAAATTATTAACAAAAACACCAGCAAATAAAAACACCAAGTATACTCACTGGACGAAAAAATGGACCTCTAGTTCTTTTAGAAGTATAAAGAAAGGTATGAGATTCAAAAAATATTTTTTTTAATAATATAATATAATATAATAAAGTTAGTGCCCGTGACCCGATGCTCAGAGAGGATACATTAGCTTCTCGTGGATAGGGTTCGCTTTTTAATTCTATTGAAGTCCATTTTTTTCGACCAGTGAGTGTACTTGTGTTTTTTATTTGCTGGTGTTTTTGTTAATAATTTCGTTAATAATTAGCAGATTTTTATGAATGAATGATTTTTAGAAAGCCAAAGAACTATAGAATATCGTACATATATGTTTTGCATTCAGGGATATCTAAAATTGTATTAGGGGTGACCAAAGCAAAAAAAATCTTGGAAATTTCGTTTTTCTAAACTTTAAGCCGTGCGGCACGTCTAAATGACCTCCGATTGGGATGAAACTTAAAATTTATATGTATTCTAACTATCTGCATAATTTGACGGGGTGCTCCGTTAAAAATAATTTGAACATTCTAAATAAAAGCCGTTTTTAGCACTTTTTCTAATAAAATCTATTTTGCTCTATATCTCTAAAACTGTGCCTGATGGAGAAATTCTAACTACATATCTGAATTCAGAATGAAAATTGCACTAGGTTCACTAATCAGATTTCTTGTGAAAAAAACCTTGTCGACTAGTGTAATTAATAATAAAACAAACTCAAGTGTTGGCTTCTTGTTAGTTAAAACAAAAATTGGTGTGAATTATGAAAATATTTTTTTTTTTTTATTATACGTTAACCCTTATTTATGTATGTATATATTTGGGGTATAATATCCAAATAGCTTAAATAAAATCATCGGACTGTCTGGGATCCGAACCCGCGACCCTTGGTATACAAGGCAGGCGCGCTACCAACTACAACAACCCGAGGGCGAAAAGGAAATTATTATTTCTATTCCAATCCAGTACCTGCTTGAGGATTTGTTTACATTCATAGAATACATAAATGCAAAGAATACTTAAATATTTCTCAATACATTTCCTATGGGAGAAATCGTAACTTTAGGAATTAGTAACTCAAAAAGTTATAGGAATTTCGCGATCGGAGTATTTTTCCTGGACTCTCCATAAAGTCCTCTATATGCCTGCTAAATTTCGTTTCAAAATTCCAACAGGAGTTGGTTAAACACAGCGTGACAGACGGATAAACGGACACTGGTATATATATAGAAATTTAATTATTCAGAACTGGAAAAAGAACATTGACAGACTCTTACTTCTAGACAGGAGAGAAAGCTTCAATTATTATTTTTTTACCGATTATTAAGCCTCTACATGTTATTGATATCATTTATTAAATTTAAAAAAAAAGTCATAGCCTACTTTTTTCTCCAATAAAATAACAAAACAAAAATCCCGTTAATTAATAAAAATAAAATTCTTCCTGGAAATATTTCACCCTATTGATTTATCCCCAAATGGATAAGCCTGACTGGAAAGGTTTTTTTTTTTCCCTTTTTTTGATTTGCTCATCGATCAAAAGAGCAGAGTGGCTTTTTTTTCACCCTGCCCTATGAACATTTGACTTATTTCGCTCAGGTCAAGAGAGGAAGGATATTCGACAAACGAAACACGTAACACGTTAACAACCCTCAACGTTTGAGGTCCAATGAGACAAGCGTAGAATTGGAAATGAGAAGGAGGTAAAGCAGAAAAAAAAAAGAAAAATGACGCTAAAAGCGTTCGTTAATCAATTCTCGATAAAAGGAAAAAGATGTTCTCTCTCCATTATTATTATTATTATAAAAATAAGAATCTCTTTTTTTATCACTCTCTTTTTATTGAATGACTGAATTTCTCGATAGATAAAAAAAAAACATCCCTTTTAAGTTGCAATTTGAAAACCTATTAGCTTGGTAATGTCCTGCTCTATTACTTTTACTTTCTCGTACCCTATATATGAAATATATAGAGAGAGAAAGTATTGCGATCATGTCAAAAATTCGATGTCGAGATTTTGATGGATATACATGTTTTGAGGCCCCCTGAGTCCAAAAAAGTGGGTCTCGCAAATTGGTCTGTGTGTGTGTGTGTGTGGGTGTGTGTGTGGACAGATTTTTAGCATGAAGGAGTTGAGCTAGCGGATTGAAATTTTATATTTAACTTAGGTACCTTTGAAGAATCTCAAAATAAGCTTTTGAACAAAATCGGCCAAAAAGTACTAGTACTTTACTGATGTTCTTTTTCAGTTTTTTTCGATTTTCTCAAAATTCCCTCCAAGGATTTTTTTTAAAATTCATAAATGAACTATTTTTTAGATGCTGTTTAAAATGTATATTCTCATTTTGCCGTTGAAATCTTCTGAAGACCACTTTACTCTTGTTCTTCATAGGAAAGATAGCAATGGTTGCCATGGTAACGGAATTTAAATCTTTTTCTTTTTATTAGATTAAAAATCAATTATTATTTAAATTCCCATTTATTTTTATTACTTTCTCTTACCTATGTATATATGTAATATATATATAGAGAGAAAGAATTGGATTCATGTCAAAAATTCGATGTCGAGATTTGATGGATCTTCACGTTTTGAGGTCCCCTGAATCCAAAAAAGTGGTTTTCGCGACATGGTCTGTCTGTGTTTGCGTGTGTTCAATTTTAAGCATGAAGGAATTGAGCTAGGAGGTTGAAATTGTATATTTAAGTTAGACACCTCCCCGGAGCGTGAAAATAAGCTTTTAATCAAAATCGGCCAAAAAGTACTAGTACTTTACTAATGTACTTTTTCAGTTTTTTTGATTTTCTCAAAATTCGCTCCAACGATTTTTTTTTTAAATTCATAAATCAATTATTTTTTAGCCCCCGGGTTTGGCGTAGTAAGTAGCGCGCCTACCTCCTATACCAAACGTCGCGGGTTCGGACCCAGGCAGTCCGATGATTTTATTTAAGCCATTTGGATACCAGATGGCTTAAATAGAAATGCCTGACCCCACAATAGATATATAATCTACAACGGTTATCGTCAAAGTCTTATATTGCCTAAGTTCCCGAAAAGACTGTATGAATGTGTGTGTGAATGTGAGTGTGAATGAGAAAAAGTGTGAATGTTTAAAAAAAAAAAAAAAAAAATTATTTTTTAGATGCTCTTTAAAATGTATATTCTCATTTTACCATTGAAATCTTCTGAATACCACTTTACTCTTGTATTTCATAGGGAAGAGGAGAAATGGTTGCCATGATAACAAAATATAAATATTAATATTTTCCCATACTTAAAAATTTGACATATTGAATTCTAATATATCGGCGGAAACTAAATATATGTCGGCACAAAAAATCTGGTGTGACAAGCACAGTACACAACTTTCGATTACCGAAGGTAAGAGTCGCACCAGATTTTTTTGCTAAAATTCTCTATATCTCTAATATTGTTCATCAGACAAGGAAGAAACATGGCATATTTTAAATAGTACTAGGTTTAAAAGAAAGAGTAAATCAGTATAATTACTAACAGCCTTCACTGGACCAATTCTTTTGAAACACAGCTATATTAGTTTTCTAAGACGTTTTTCTCCAGTCCTGGACCGTTGAGCGACAGGATATTTATTCTCAAAAAAAATCGTGATAAAGATACGTCTTAGAAACTCTTTTATTTAATCTCTTTGAATTAATTTGTATTGTAATTTGTTATTTTTTTTATATCTTGTTCTGAAGTGGAAAAAGAGCAACGCCTAGAAGTTAGACAGCCGACATCTCTTAACTTCCTGAATTGGCAATCACGTTTCAAAAATTATCGAGACACGGAAGTAGAGTTGAGTAAATTGTCTTAAAAAATAATATGTAGACTTAGTGACAATCAAATTTTTAATTCCTCCATCCCCCCCCCCCCCGTGGCTGTTGACAAATGTCAAGTGAGAAGTGGGTTCGGACCCCAGGCAGTCTTCACCCAATTCACACCCAAGGCGTATGGCACTGGCGTGGTGATGGAGTGATGCTGGATGTGGTTCGTGGATACACACAAATGGTTCAGTTCACTCCAGTCTGCACTAGTTCAACTTATACGTATTGTTCAGGTTCAATATCGACAATTTTTTTTACAAAGTAATCAAATATTGAATTTTTACTATAAGTTAGTATTAAATTTGGAACAATTAAACGAATTCACACTTTTTTTTTTTTTCTCATTCACACTCACACTCACACACACATTCACACAGTCTTTTCGGCACCTCTGGCCATTTAAGACTTTATACGATAACCGTTGTAATTAATAAATGTATTTGGGGTTCAGGCATTTCTATTTAAGCCAATTAAACGAATTTTAAAATTTATGTTTATATACTAAATATTGCAAGAAAGAAAATCTGGTGTGACAAGCACAGAACACAACTTTCGATTACCCAGATTTTTTGTGTCGACATATATTTAGTTTCCGACAGTAGGGCACAATTGATTGAATTCAAGATGTAAAATTTATAAGTATTGGAAAATATTTATATTTTGTTACCATGGCAACCATTTCTCTTATCTTTCCTATGAAATACAAGAGTAAAGTGGTCTTCAGAAGATTTCAATTGCAAAATGAGAATATACATACATTTTAAAAATAATCCAAAAAATAATTGATTTTTGAATTAAAAAAAAAATCGTTGGAGCGAATTTTGAGAAAATCAAAAAAAAAAAAAAAAAACTGAAAAAGTGCATCAGTAAAGTACTAGTACTCTTTGGCCGGTTTTGTTCAAAAGCTTCTTGTCACGTCCCATGGGGATGCCTAACTTAAATATAAAATTTCAACCTCCTAGGTCTTTTCGTTCTTGAGATATCTTGTTCACAAACGCACAGACAGACAGACACACACAGACAGACCATGTGGCGAAAACCACTTTTTTGGATTCAGGGGACCTCAAAACGTGAAGATCCATCAAAATCTCGACATCGAATTTTTGACATGAATCCAATACTTTCTCTCTCTATATATATATGTATATTAACATATACATATAGGTAAGAGAAAGTAAAAATGTCACCCCAACCCTGATCTAATTCCCGAATAAACTATTATAATGAATTTTTTTATGCGTGTGTAGGATTTCAACACTATTGAATAATACCTCATTTTATTTGATATCAAGAAAACTGAACCTGATATGATGCTCTGATCAAATAGCTGTCTGAAGAAGAGGGTGGTGAGGCACTCTAGCACCAGGATTCTTGTCATGTATCGCAAGCCATTGATTATATTCCCTCTCAAAGGACAAAAGTTCACACGAGGGATTTTGATGTTAATAAAACATTAACCCTTCGCCCAAAAAATTGTTCTTGTTTTTAGAAATTCAATTTCTGGGAACAAATTAATTATTATTCAATAAATAGAGTATAGAAAAGAAAAAGGGGTGAATATTCATACATAAAATATATTTCATGGAATTTCAAAAAATAATTAAAATAAAACAAATAGGTTTTAATGATTTAAAAAAAAAAAATGGATCGTGGGTTGGGGCATGGGGGGGGGGTGCCTATATAACTATAACACGGTAGAAAAGTCCTGGAAATGAAAATCAATGCACTTCTCTCTCTCTCTTTTGTTCTAGGCCAATAGAAATTACATTATGTGTTGTTCTTTATGTTTTTTTTCGGGTGTGTGTATGTGAATGATTTTAATCAATATTTGAAAGGCTCTCTCTCTCTCTCTCATTCACCCTTTTCGCCTTTGAAAAGGGCGAGTTCCTTGAAATTCCGACCGAATTATTCAACAGATAATAATACCCCCTTAATGATTTTGAGCTGATAAAATCTTAACTATGCCGGAGTAAGGACAAAAAATATTAGTTCCAAGATTCGATAGATTTTTTTTTCTGGGTGGAATTATATATTTCTGTCAACAAAAGAAGATTTCCATGTTACAAAAAATTTGAGTCTGCAAATAATATTACAAACATGGGTGTAGCTAGGGAATTTGACTGGAGAAGGAGAGGGGCGGCATGGTAGTATGGAGTATCTCCTACTGATAAGGATAACATCACATTTTTTTCACATTCACACACACTCTTTTCGTGTCAACCTAGCCTGGTCCTTATTTAATGGCGAAAAATCTTTTACTTAATTGCACCATTCCACCCTTTGAGGAGTTTTGTTCATATACTTCAAAAGGTTGTTATATATAAATGGACCCTGTTACGCATTAGTGTGTCAAGCGCCAGCTACCGATTTATGAAAAAATTAACATTAAAGTTTTTTGTTTTCATTGGATTATATATAACTTTTTTTTTTTGTTAATTGTGCAAGTAACATTAAATATGAATTTTTTTTAGGACATATTTCATAACTATTAATTAAAGCATTTGAAACAATATTCCGTGATTAATTCAATTTTTAATTTTTTGGCACCTGACACACTTTTGCATAACAGGGTCCATATATTTGTTAAATATTTGTATATATCTTGTATGTGACTTAAATGTTTTTTTAATTTCATTTTTTTTTAATCCTATTTTTATTAAATTTGTTAATGTTTTGTATTCTTTTGAAGTTGTGCGCATGTGATGTAAGAAAACAAAATTTTTGACTATATACTCACTCGTTCCTTTCTGTTATACCTGGTATAATGTAACCCTGAGGATAGTCGTATATCTGACCGAAACGAACTAAAACTAGCTGCAACTGCTCTTTCTTTCATCACTTACTAAACACATGTCGACACAAAAGATCTGGTGTGACAAGGACAGAACACAACTTTCGATTACCTAAGGTAAGATAAAGTTGTGTGCTGTGCGATCAGTCACACCAGATTTTTCTACGTAGTTTCCTTGTACAAAGTCTATAGTAAACTTTGCATACCACCCTCTTATGTAATATATTTATATATATAATATAGTTAATAATAGTTAAAACCCCTAATTGCCTCAGATGCCGAAAAAGACATTAATTATAAAATAAAATAAAATTCTGGTGTGACTGGTCGCACAGCACACAACTTTCTCTTACCTTCTGTAATGGAAAGTTATGTTCTGTGCTTGTCACACTAGAATTTTCGTGTCGACATATATTTACTTTCCGCCGATATATTAGAATTCAAGAATTCAATTTATTAGTATGGGAAAATATTAATCCTCTATCCTTCCTATGAAGTACAAGAGTAGAGTGGTCTTCAGAAGATTTCAATGACAAAATGAGAATATACATTTTAAAGAGTATCTAAAAAATAATTGATTTATGAATTTTAGTCAAAATCGTAGGAGCGAATTTTGAGATAATCGAAAAAAATCTGAAAAAGTACATCAGTAAAGTACTAGTACTATTGGGCCGATTTTGTTCAAAAGCTTTGTGTCACGTCCCAGGAGGGTGCCTAACTTAAATACAAAATTTCAACCTCCTATCTCTTTTCATTCATGAGATATTTCGTTCACAGACAAACAGACAGACCACTTTTTGGTTGAATTCGGGGGACCTCAAAACGTGTATATCCATCAAAATCTCGACATCGAATATTTGAAATGAATCCTGACAAAGCGCCCGTTTTGAAGTCAATAATTAAAGAAAAAAAAATTTGAAATTTTTGATTTGATCTACTAAAAAAATAAATACAGTAGCCTATAAGAAATCTAATCTATGATTTTTTTGTTTGAATTTCAGGTACAAAGACGGTGTCGCCTATCCGTGGGGCGGATCGCTAATATTATACCCCGAGTCTGCCAATCAAACCGTCTATACGAAAAGTTTCACAGAAGGCGATGCAGGCAATTATTCGTGTCATGTCTCTAATGACACTCATCGATATCGACACAGTGTCCAAGTCGTCATCTTGGGTGAGTTCCCTCTCTCTTGGAATGATTTATGATTCGATTAGCATTATGACATTTTATATAAGGGCGTAGCATGAACCTCAACTTAGTGGGTGGTCAATGCTTTTTTTTTTTTTTTTACCCTGCATGTCAAAGGAATAAAAAAAAATTCATTCAATGATTTATCGTACCTTTACAAATGGATTATTAGAAGATTCTCTCGTTACAGATAAAAAAATCTGGTGTGACTGGCGCACAGCACACAACTTTCTCTTACCTTCAGTAATCGAAAGTTGTGTACTGTGCTTGTCACACCAGATTTTTTGTGTCGACATGTATTTAGTTTCCGACAGTAGGGTACATTCGATTTTCAAGATGTAAAATTTATAAGTATGGGAAAATATTTATATTTTGATACCATGGCAACCATTTCTCCTATCTTTTCTATGAAGTACAAGAGTAAAGTGGTCTTCAGAAGATTTCAATCACAAAATGAGAATATACATTTGAAAGAGCATCTAAAAAATAATTGATTTTTGAATTAAAAAAAAATCGTTGGAGCAAATTTTGAGAAAATCGAAAAAAACTGAAAAATTGCATCAGTAAAGTACTAGTACTCTTTGGTCGATTTTGTTCAAAAGCTTCGTGTCACGTCCCATGGGGGTACCTAACTTAAATATAAAATTTCAACTTCCTAGCTCTTTTCGTTCTTGAGATATTTTGTTCACAGACAGACAGACAGACACACCCACAGACAGACCATGTCGCGAAAACCACTTTTTTGGAATCAGGGGACCTCAAAACGAGTATATCCATCAAAATCTCGACATCGAATTTTTGACATGAATCCAATACTTTCTCTCTCTATATATATTACATATATACATAGGTAAGAGAAAGTAAAAACAAGCTTAAGGTAAAAACAAACAAAAGGGTAATTTCCCATTTATTTTGGCTAGTATTAAGTCTTTTCAGATTTTACTTGCTTTGAGGGGGGGATAAAAAATTTTTTATTTTTCTACAGAGTTAAATATTACACTAAAAAAAAAAAAAAAAATTGGATTTGTACGAGAAATTGATTTTTTTTTAGCACGCTAACCCCTACACCAACGTTTTCCAAACTGTGAGGCGCGAGTCCCTAGGGAGGCGCGGACTAGTCTAAGGGGAGGCGCGAATATTGACCACCAAGATCAATTTTCCAAATGATTGCTAGTTTTAATATAAATAAGAATAAATAAAAAAAATATTTTTATATAAATTTATATTTTTTAGTATTAAAAATTTTTGTTTTTGTATTATTTTATTAAATTGGTGTGGGGTGGGGTCATACGATTAAATATTTTTGAGGGAGGCGAGGTAACATAAAGTTTGGAAACCACTGGCCTAAAGTAAGACTCATTCTAGAAAATTATATTATGTGTAAAACCCAAAGGCGGATCCAGGGAAGTTTTTCAGGGTCTTAATTATTATTTTATTTATTAGGATTGAATAAGGGGTTGAAAAATTGAAAAAAAAAAAATGTTTTTTAAATTTATTTTAGCTAAATCGAAGTCAAATAAATAGAAAACATTCAAAAATTAGCGTTGATTATTATTTTATAATATTAAGGGATGAGATGACGGGTTGGTTATTTAAGAAAGGCCTTGGAATATTCCAAATCACTTGTTGACATTCTTTTCCAGCTCTAAATATAGTTAGATTAGAGCAAAAGGTATTTTTTTACTTTTAATAAAAAGGGAATTGTTATTTTCATCTATTTTATTCCTATAAAAAGAAAGACAAGTCTCTCGTTCAGTCGAGAGCGTGGTGGCCTGCCTGCAGGCGGCGAGTTATCTCTTTTTTAGTTGTGTGTTTAAAAGTGAATCAAAGTTAATAATTAATATAGTGTAACCCACCCTGACCACTCCGTCAGCCAACACACCCTCTTGAGAGTCTTATTAAAGGTAATTATTATGCATTTTATCTTTGAAAAAAAAAATGATAGAAACAAATAATTTGACTGCGAAAAACGATTCTTTTGAATATGAAATTAAATATTTTGTATTTCACTAAGGGTAGAGGGAGAATATAAGCTGTTGAAAGGGGGAAGGGGAGTGTAGGTGTCATTGAAAAAAAAAATTATTTTTTATTTTATTTTTTTTTTTTAAACACCTTTTTTCTCATTCACACTCACACACACACACACACACACACACATTCACACATTCTTTTCGGCAACACAGACCATATAAGACTTTATACGATAACCGTTATTAATTAATAATATACATATTGGGGGTCCCGGCATTTCAATTTAAGCCATTTGGTATGTATCCATTTCGGACTGCCAGGGGTGCGAACCCTCGACGTTCGGCATAGAAGGTAGGCACTAGGGTGGTCGCAAGAAATTGATGTCCGAATATCTTTGGCGGGAACCTCTAGAAAGTTGCTAAATTATGTAAAAGTGAGATAGGGAAAGGATGAGCGTGATCGAATAACCCTAAGACCTGCCTCAACGGCCCTGAAGTTTAGTAAATCTGATGGAGACATTTCAAGGGTAGCAGTGTCTAAACTTCTAAATCATTTGTGGTATTTAAACCAAGAGCAGGTTGCTTTTGCTTTTTTTGATAATACTTTAGATCAGTGGTTCCCAACCGGTGTGTCCCTGCACCCAAGGGTCCCGCGAGAATGGCTAAGGGGTGCCGCGAGATATTTAGATGAACAAAAAAAAAATAATAATAAAGAGGCGGGAAAAAAAAGTTAGCGATCGTGAATGTTTTTAAACTTTTCACTTTTCTTGACGTTCAGAAGAAATATTAAGGCTAAAATAATTCCTTTTAATCCCTCCATATTTAATTCATGGCCCTTCGATTAAGAGGTGGAAATAACATAAGTAGGGGCTCCCCCCCAAAAACGGTACGGGGTGGGGGAAAACGGAGGTCATATTTGAATTCAGGAGGTCATTTTACTTAAGAATCTGATTAAATTATTTCGGAACTCGAAAAAAAATTTCATTACCCCTATTAGTGTTATTTGAAAATCAATGTGATGTGCCTCTTAACCATATTCGATTTTTTGCCCATACCATGAAAACCGTTGGTTTTACTAAAGAATGTTAAAGGACTTTTTTTTAGTAAATTTAATGCTCTTCAAAAAATTACTCATTAACTTTTTTTGTTGGGCTAACCGTTTAGGAGTTACAGATGTTAATAGTCAAATTTAGGGGAATCGATGAACTTTAGGGCCGATGAGGCAGGTCTTATCGTTATCCGATCGAGCTCAAACTTTCACAATCTACTTTTTACACCAATTGTCAACTTCTAAGAGGTTCCCGCCGAAAATACAGCCAAAAAAATTTTCTCCCCTTATACCTTGCAACCACCCTAGTAGAGCAAGATCCCAGAGCCCCCAGACAATACTCATTTTCTCACAAATAAAATGTATTGGATAAAGTAGTATTAGTACGTACTTTGAGTGTAAGCATATTTGCAAATTTGGGCCGTGGGCCAATTTATAGGTAACCAAGTGCCAAACATTGGTAAAAATAGTACTAAATATACTTATTTTCTCATTCTTGATTTTTACGTATATTTTTAGAGAATATTGTTAAAAGTTAATAATCAATACTGCCAGACACTTACCATGGGCCATAACTCTTGCCAGACGCTTCAAAGTTACCAAAAAAGTATGAAACTATACTCATTTTCTCATTCTTGATTTTCATATATGATATTCAGGGAACCAATTCAAGAATATTTGTAAGCTGCCAGACCAATCCGTTGGGCCAAACATCCCGCCAGACACACCTAAAGTGTCACTATGCATGTGTTAAAGATAGGGAAAAACAATACTAACTTTTCTCAAAGTCTCAGAGCTGATTTTTATGTATGTTTTAGAAAATATTGTTAAAAGTTAATAATCAATACTGCCAGACACTTACCATCGGCCATAACTCTTACCAGACGCTTCAAAGGTCCCGAAAAGATTATCTAACTTTAAGCTAACTTATTTTCTCATTCTTGATTTTTATATATGATATTCAGGGAACTATTTCAAGACTAATTGTAAGCTGCCAGACCAATCGTATGGGCCAAACATTCCGCCAGACATAGATAAAGTGTCGCTAAACGTCTGAGCGCGAGCATATTTATATTTCATATCTTTTTAATGAATGGTCATTTATACGACCAATTCAATTCAAAAATATTCCTGTTTTTTACTTATTATTAAAAACCAATAAACTACTATTTTATTGCAGTTCGTTTGTTCATAATTTTCATTAAGAGTTCAAAAGTATTAATATTTTATTATTCTTTAATTAACGTTTTAATTGAGCGTTAAAATATTACTTATTTTTTACTGAAGCTTTCCAGTAGACCATTATTAACATAAATTTTATAAAGCTATGTATGTTAAAAAACTATCCACATATCCTGCTCGCGCTCAGACGTCTAGCGACACTTTATCTATGTCTGGCGGGATGTTTGGCCCAACCGATTGGTCTGGCAGCTTACAAATATTCTTGAATTGGTTCCCTGAATATCATATATAAAAATCAAGAATGAGAAAATGAGTATAGTTTCATACTTTTTTTGGTAACTTTGAAGCGTCTGGCAAGAGTTATGGCCCATGGTAAGTGTCTGGCAGTATTGATTATTAACTTTTAACAATATTCTCTAAAAATATACGTAAAAATCAAGAATGAGAAAATAAGTATATTTAGTACTATTTTTACCAATGTTTGGCACTTGGTTACCTATAAATTGGCCCACGGCCCAAATTTGCAAATATGCTTACACTCAAAGTACGTACTAACACTACTTTATCCAATACATTTTATTTGTGAGAAAATGAGTATTGTCTGGGGGCTCTGGGATCTTGGACTATAGTAGGCACGCTACAAACTACGCCAAGCCTAAGGGCATTTTTTATCTTTTCTCAAGTCACCATTATTTACCATTATATTCTTGGTGGATTAAGTGTTGAAAAATAAAATAATTAATAATAATATTATAATTCTAATAAAATAATTTCAAAATAAAATAAAAATAAAAATAATAATTATTTATAAATGTATTCAAATTATTTTGAGAGTAATTTCGCGGTGAAGGCTCGCATTTACTTAAAGGGGGGGGGGGAGGTATGAAGGCATCAACCAGGGGGGTGAATGCCCCATCCCCTATAATGCACAAAGATATTAATGTTTTTTTGATACTTTTTCTAAAAAATAAGTGCATTCCGTTTGGGTTAAAATTTATATTCAATATTTAGCGAATAGTATAGTGGGGTAGAAACATTTTAATGTTATTCTAAAATTTCTTATTACTGGGGCGGAATTAATTTTTGATGATTTCAAAGCTCTCATAAACAGATAATAATAACACTGGGTAACTTAGGAACCCATCGAATCCCTTGCAGAATTTTGTAGGGATAATAATAATAATATTAATAATATTAATATTAATTTTGTAGGGATTTTTTTCATTAGGTAGAAAATAGGGTTTGGACCCGGGTGGAGACCGAAAGCGGTAAACCGGTTTTTTGGCTAATTTTCAAAAACCGAGAAACCGAGGTTTTCCCGAAAAACCGAATTCGGTTGTTTGTTTTTTTTTTTTTAATTTTTACTTTCTCTTACCTATGTATATATGTAATATATATATAGAGAGAAAGTATTGGTTCATGTCAAAAATTCGATGTCGAGATTTTGATGGATCTTCACGTTTTGGGTCCCCTGAATCCAAAAAGTGGTTTTCGCGACATGGTCTGTCTGTGGGTGGGTGGGTGGGTGGGTGGGTGGGTGGGTGTGTGTGTGTGTGTGGGTGGGTGTGTGTTCAATTTTAGGATGAAGGAATTGAGCTACGAGGTTGAAATTTTATATTTAAGTTAAACACCCCCGGGACCGGAAAAATAAGCTTTTAATCAAAATCGGCCAAAGAGTACTAGTACTTTACTGATGTACTTTTTCAGTTTTTTCGATTTTCTCAAAATTTGCTCCAACGATTTTTTTTAAATTCAAAAATCAATTATTTTTTAGATGCTCTTTCAAATGTATATTCTCATTTTGCGATTGAAATCTTCTGAAGACCACTTTACTCTTGTATTTCATAGGGAAGGATAGGAGAAATGGTTACCATGGTAACAAAATATAAATATTTTCCCATACTTATAAATTTTACATCTTGAATTCAATTGTACCCTACTGTCGGAAACTAAATACATGTCGACACAAAAAATCTGGTGTGACAAGCACAGTACACAACTTTCGATTACCGAAGGTAAGAGAAAGTTGTGTGCTGTGCGCCAGTCACACCAGATTTTTTCTTCAGTAATACTTGTATTCAAATTATAAATTAGCCCGTGACCCATGGCTCAGAGAGAAGACCTTAGCTTCTAATGGGGTTTTGGGTTCGCTTCCCGTCCTAAGTGAGAAAAATTTATTTCATTTTAATTGGCTATCAATAAATAAATAGGGATGGGGTCTAAATGACCTTAGATGCCGAAAAAGACCTTGAATAAATTAAAAAAAAAAAAAAAAAAAATTATAAATTATTTATATTTTTTGCCCTATTTCCAATACTTAAATAATCTATATATAATAATAGCGGAGTGTCTGTCTGCCTGTCCGTCTGTCTGTCTCGCTCTGTTTGACCACCTTTCCGTTGGAATGTTGAAACAAAACTTTGCAGTCTTATAGAGGATGTTATAGAGCAGCGTTTTCCAAACTGGGGCGTGCCCCCCCTAGGGAGGCGCGGACTAGTCTAAGGGGAGGCGCGAATATTGGCCACCAAGATCAATTTTCCAAATGATTGCTAGTTTTAATATAAATAAAATAATAAAATTTAGAAGATTCTGGGACGGAGGTTTTCCTTAATTAAATATGAATAAATAAAAAAAATATTTTTATATAAATTTATATTTTTTAGTATTAAAAATATTTGTTTTTGTATTATTTTATTAAATGGGTGGGGGCGTCATACGATTAAATATTTTTAAGGGAGGCGTTGTAACATTTGGAAACCACTGGCCTAAAATAAGACTCTTTCTAGAAAATTATACTATGTGTAAAACCCAAAGGCGGATCCAGGAAAGTTTTTTCAGGGTTTTAATTTTTTTCTGACTAGACGCGAAGCTCGCCGAAGGCGATAGCATTGTTAATTATTTAAGATTGGATTAGTGGTTGAAAAAATGAAAAAAATGTTTTTTAAATTTATTTTAGCTAAATTGAAGCCAAATAAATAGAAAACATTCAAAAAATAGCATTGATTATTATTTTGATTATGGGGGGGGGGTTGGGGGGGGTGAAAGGGTTGATTATTTAAGAAAGGCCTTGGAATATTCCAAATCACTTGTTAACATTCTTTTCCAGTTATAAATAAAGTTAGATTAGAGCAAAAGGTATTTTTTTACTTTTAATAAAAAGGGAATTGTTATGTTCATCTATTATTTTTCCTATACAAACAGAGAGAGAGTCGAGATTCTGGTTCAGTCGAGCGCGCAGCGCGGAGATGCTTGCTCTCTTTTTTAATTGTGTTTAAAGTGAATCAAAAATATAGTGCAACCCACCCTGACCACACCGTCAGCCAACACACCCTCTTGAGAGTCTTATTAAAGGTAATTATTATGCATTTTATCGTTGAAAAAAAAAATGATAGAAACAAATAATTTGACTGCGAAAAACGATTCTTTTGAATATGAAATTAAATATTTTGTATTTCACTAAGGGTAGAGGGTGAATATAAGCTGTTGAAAGGGGGAGGGGGAGTGGAGGTGTCATTGAAAAAAAATTAGTTTTTTATTTTTTATCTTTTTTTTTTTTTAATTTTTTTTAAACACCTTTTTTTCTCATTCACACTCACACTCACACACACATTCACACATTATTTTCTGCAACTCAGGCCATATAAGATTTTATACGATAACCGTTATTAATTAATAATATACATATTGGGGGTCCAGGCATTTCAATTTAGGCCATTTGGTATCCGTTTCGGACTGCCAGGGGTCCGAACCCGCGACGTTCGGTATAGAAGGTAGGCACGCTACCAACTACACCAACCATGAGGGCATTTTTTTATCTTTTCTTAAGTCACCATTATTTACCATTATATTCTTTCTATATGGCCTATATTTTTGTTAAACAAATTTCCTTAATATAGTTTTACACAGGGGTGGATTAAGGGTTGAAAATAAAAATAAAATAATTTCAAAATAAAATAAAAATAAAAATAATTATTTATAAATGTATTCAAATTATTTTGAGAGTAATTTCGCGGTGAATGCTCGCATTTCCTTAAAGGGGGGGGGGGAGGTAAGAAGGCATTAACCAGGGGGGTTAATGCCCCATCCCCTATAATGCACAAAGATATTAATGTTTTTTAATACTTTTACTAAAAAATAAGTGCATTCCGTTTTATATTCAATATTTAGCAAATAGCATAGTGGGGTAGAAACATTTTAATGTCATTCTAAAATTTCTTATTACTGGGGCGGAATTAATTTTTGAGAATTTCGAAACTCTCTTAAACAGATAATAATAACACTGGGTAACTTAGGTAACCATCGAATCCCTTGCAGAATTTTGTAGGGATTTTTTTTCATCAGGTAGAAAAGTAAGATATGATTAGTTCACTTAGAATTTTATTGGGGTGAGTTACCGCCTTTATACTTTTTGTATAAATAAAACTAATCTCATTTCAGATTTAAATTTTTACTTTCTCTTACCTATATGTATAAGTTAATATACATATATATAAAGAGAAAGTATTGGATTCATGTCAAAAATTCGATATCGAGATTTTGATGGATATACACGTTTTGAGGTCGCCTGAATCCAAAAAAATGTTTTCCGCGACATGTTCTGTCTGTGTGTCTGGGTTCAAATTCAAGCATGAAGCTGGGAGGTTAAAATTTTATATTTAAGTTAGGCACCCCCCTAGGGCGTGAAAATAAGATTTGAGAAAAATATTTTTCTTCAGGAATGAAAGTTAGAAGAAAACGCAACCAGAATTTTTTCTTTAAAAATATATTTTAACAGCTTACGTTTCGACTTTGGTCAAAGCCATCCTCGGAGCTGTTAGTGGTCATCCGAGAATGGCTTTGACCAAAGTCGAAACGTAAGCTGTTAAAATATATTTTTAAAGAAAAAATTCTGGTTGCGTCTTCTAACTTTCGATTCCTGATACAAATTTCACCAGCCATAAAATAGCCTTATACCCGCGTTTTCCAAACTGTGAGGGAGGCACGGACTAGTCTAAGGGGAGGGGCGAATATTAGCCACCAGGACCAATTTTCCAAATGATTGCTAGTTTTTTAATATAAATGAAAATAAAATATTTTTATATAAATTTATATTTTTTAGCATTCAAAATTTTTGTTTTTCTATTATTTTATAAAATGGGGGGGGGGGGGGCGTCATAAGATTAATTATTTTTAAGGGAGGCGTGGTAACATTAAGTTTGGAAACCACTGCCCTACACCAAACCTGAGGGCCTTTTTAGATTAAAATTCATATATTATTATTTAGATGCCCTTTTAAAAAGTATATCAGTAATATTTTGTGAAAATTGTTTGAAATACATTTTATTATATTTAATTTTTTTTATTATTTATTATTATAATAGTGGTATTTTAATTAAATTTTTTAATATTAAAATTTCAGATCAAAATTTATTGTCTTCATGTAGCTTCTTTTCTCTTTTCTAATCTCTCTGCCTTCAAAGATATTCTTTGCTCTTTTTCTATACTCGTTGCTTCAAGTTGGAATTGGTCTTGTGTGTGTCTTGACGTTTAATTTTTTTTTTGTGTTGTGTTCTCACCTTGCCTTCAATATTCTCATCGAAATTTTCTTCTCAAATGTGTGAGTAGCATTTATAAATAAATAAATATTAATAGTTTAATCAAATATATTGGTAGATATAATTATTAATAAGGTTAGATAACTGTCAGCACTCATCCGTAGACACATTCATTCCATACAATTCACAACAGAATTCCTTAATTATATTTTTTTAATAATTAGTACAAATTTAAAATTATATAATTCCTGATTTATTATGCCATGGATTTACGATCGTATATATTTGTAATATAATTTAGGGCTATAAACATACAACACACACCCTTCATAGAAACCTAATCAATTTTCTTAAATTAACAAATTTTTTTATCTAGGGAATTGTTATAATGTGGGGAAATGATAAACTGACTCATCATAAAAATATTTGCTTGCAATTATCAGAAATAACATTAATTATTTAATTACTAAATATAATATTTTGAGACTTCTAATGATCATGGGATTTTCAAACAATTTTTTTTTTTTTTTTAATATACTGGTATATACTTTAATTTATTATAAATCTTATTTTATTATTTAATTACTTTTGCCTTTTTGTTCTTTCTTTATTAAAGAGACTCATACATTTGAATTTAACTTTTCTTCCCCATCGTTTTAATTTAAACCAAATCACTTCATCGTCATATAAATTTATATATCTATCCTCTAAGATTATATGTTGATGAAATAGTAGGCACCCAGGAAAATGGGATTTTTTGAATATTTATAAAGCTTAATTATGATAACTTCTAGGGTTAATATTAAAGCAGCAACATGCCTTTTCTTATATGATTATTTCATTGTTTTATTTTATTTTTTTTTACAATACACAACAGAAATCACTCAATTATATTATTTAAATAATTATATAATTCTTGATTAATTGTAGGCTCCCAGAAAAATGGGATTTTTAATGTGTTGTGAATTTTTTGAAAATTCATAAATCTAAGCTTTTAACTTGTAAAAAAGGCCCTGGGATCCTGGACTAACAACACAAGTTGCTATAAAAAATTTTTCATAGCCTATTAAAAACAAAAAAACAATGAAATAATCACAAAACAACACTTGGAGGGGCTTAAAAATATTGACCCACACTGCACCTAAAAAAATTAAATTAAATCATTACATTAATAAAATTAAATTATCCCTAAGCTTTAGATATATGAATTTTCAAAAAATTCACAACACATTAAAAAATCCCATTTTCCTGGGTGTCTACAATTAATCAAGAATTATATAATTACACGAGTGATAGTACAGTAGAACCTCGATAAGTTAAAGTTCAAGGGAAACGGTTAGAAATTTGAGTTATCGAGTTTTTTACTTATCGAGAGTTGAAGTTAGAGAGGTTATTGAATATAATTTTTAACGTACCGAGGTTTATTGACTTTGGGCACGTGAGTGAAAAAGGAATTTCGTTTGATCTATTTGTTTATTTAGAATAGTTTAGTTAAATATAAATTAAATTAATAGATTTATTTATTTACAAAAAAATCAGTAATTTTTTTCTGCTTCATGTATTTTTGATTTTCTGCATCAACTATTTTTTCGATGATATGTAAAGAAATACTTTAAGTTATAGAGGTCACCAAAATATTATTTTAAGTTATCGAGGGCTATGCTCAAAATATTTGTTTAAGTTACAGAGGTTTTGTTCTTTAAGTAATAGAGGTTTTACGCTGTCAAGGGAAGGGAATTGAAAAAATTTTTAAGTTACGGAGGTTTTGAACTTAGCGAGGTTTAACTTATCGAGGTTCTACTGTAATAACTTATAAAAATGGGCCTGGAATCCTGGCTATGTAGAAGAGATTTCCATCTTTTTTATAAAAACAATGAAATAATCACATGAGAAAACTTAATTAATAAAAATACTTTTTTTCTCTCCACTGTCTTCGTTTTCTTGGTTTTGTTCATTGGTTTTTTTGTTAACTTTTCTTCTTTGGCTTGATGCATCTTATAGTTTGAAAAAATTAACTTGGAAAGAAGCCTCTTTAAGACTAGTTGAAGTGATATTTTTTTAGAAAATAAATCATAACTCCCTTTGTTTTCAACATATCAAGCTGAAATTTGCACTGAATATTCAGAAAGAGATACAGATTTAAAAAAATCATTAATAAATTGTTGAATTTGATGGCTGTAGATATTCAATTAGGAGCGGACGGAAGCCTTCCCGGGACACAACAGCCAAGTGAGAATAAAAACCGTTATATCCTGTCGCCGACGTTTCGAGCGCTAGTCGCACTCATTTTCAGGGAATGTCGGTAACGTTTTTTTATTTTCACTTGGCTGCTGTGTCGCGCCTTGGCTATGTCACTCTCCTAATTTAATCATTAATTTTTATATTACCCCCCCCCCCCCCCACAAAAAAATACAAAAAATCAACTATTTTTACTTTATCTTACCTCTTATATATGTTAATATATATAGAGAGAAAGTATTGGATTCATGTCAAAAATTTGATGTCGAGATTTTAATGGATCTAAACGTTTTGAGGTCCCCATAATTCAAAAAAGTGGTTTTCGCGACATGGTCTGTCTGTGAACAAAATATCTCAAGAACGAAAAGAGCTATCAGGTTGAAATTTTATATTTAAGTTAGGCACCCCCGTGACACGAAGCTTTTGAACAAAATTAGCCAAAAAACACCAAATTTTTTTATAATTTCTTATACTGTATTTATTACATTTCACATCTAACCATGACCACTGTTCGGAAAACCAGGAAAATGGAAAATCTGTTTTATGAACACCCTACGTACTGACTGTGCACTTGATATATCAAAAGTTTGCCTTCTACACAGAACGTTAAATTGGATGAATTCACTCAAATTGTACCTATAAATACTAATGTTTCCGTGTTTACAAAATAAATTTTCTATTCAACTCCGATTAATCATACATATTAATTCATCTCTCTTTCTTTTTTTCCCTGAAGCGCTTTTTAAATGCAAATTAATATCTTCCTATTCAAGTGAACCTGTCATCAAATTTGATGCCATTACACAAAAAAGAATATGGGCAAGAAAAAAAATTTAATTGATATCTAATCACGCGTCCCCTCAGATGGCCTTGGCTCGCGTGCGGCGGACCCTCGTCTTTTTTTTTTAACATTCACACTTTTTCTCATTTACACTCACACTCACACACACATTCACACAGTCTTTTCGACCACTTAGGCCATTCAAGACTTTGACGATATGCGTTATTATTTATAATAATTTTATTTAAGCCATTTGGTGACTGCCTGGTGTCCGCACCCGCGACGTTCGGTATAGAAGGTAGGCACGCTACCAATTACACCAAGCACGGGGGCGAAAAAACTATCATTTCTATTCCAACCCAGTGCCTGCTTGAGGATTTGTTTACATTCATGGAATACACAAATGAAAAGAATACATAAATATTTCTCAATACATTTCCTATGGGAGAAATCGTAACTTTTGAAATTAATAACTCAAAAAGTTATAGGAATTTCGGGATGAAAATAATCTTCTTGTAATTCCATCAAAGGTCCTCCTCAAGCATAAAAAATTTCGTTTCAAAATTCCAATGGATAGTTGCCCAAATAGAGCGTGACAGACAGACGGACATTAGCGAATTATATAAATAGAAAATACTGATCATGGGGTTTTTTAATTAACGGAATTTTAATTAATTGGGATTTTCATGAGAGAGGCCATCCTTTTGGTTGACTTCCTCTCCTTTAATTTACCTAATCGCTCGTCAGCCACTTTTTTTACTTTCTCTTACCTCTATATATATGTTAATATATAGAGAGAGAAAGTATTGGATTCATGTCAAAAATTCGATGTCGAGATTTTGATGGATCTTCACGTTTTGAAGTCCCCTGAATCCAAAAAAGTGGTTTTCGCGACATGGTCTGTCTGTGTATGTGCGTGTCTGTCTGTGTGTGTGTGTGTCTGTGAACAAAATATCTCAAGAACGAAAAGAGCTAGAAGGTTGAAATTTTATATTTAAGTTAGGCACCCCCATGGGACGTGACACGAAGCTTTTGAACAAAATCGGCCCAAAAGTACTAGTACTTTACTGATGTAGTTTTTCAGTTTTTTTCGATTTTCTCAAAATTTGCTCCAACGATTTTTTTTAAAATTCAAAAATCAATTATTTTTTAGATTCTCTATAAAATGTATATTCTCATTTTGTGATTGAAATCTTTTGAAGACCACTTTACTCTTGTACTCCATAGAAAAGATAGGAGAAATGGTTGCCATGGTAACAAAATATAAATATTTTCCCATACTTTTTTTTTTTTAATAGTTTACACACTTTTTTCTCATTCACACTCACATTCACACACTCATTCACACTCACATTCACACACTCATTCACACAGTCTTTTCGGCAACTTAGGCCATTTAAGACTTTAAACGATATCCGTTATTGATTATTATACATATTTGGGTCCAGGCATTCTTATTTAAGCCATTTGGTATCCAAATGCCTTAAATAAAATCTTCGGACTGCCTGGGGTCCGAACCCGCGACGTTCGGTATAGAAGGTAGACGCGCTACCAACTACTCCAAGCCCCGTGGGCTTTTCCATACTTATAAATTTTACATCTTGAAAATCGAATGTACCCTACTGTCGGAAACTAAATACATGTCGACACAAAAAATCTGGTGTGACAAGCACAGTACACAACTTTCGATTACCGAAGTTAAGAGAAAGTTGTGTGCTGTGCGCCAGTCACACCAGATTTTTCCCTATTATTATTTTTTGATTTTTACACCTTTAAATAATAATAAAATTGTAGAATAAATAATAAATTGAGATGAATCATGATTTATAAAACCAATATTATTAAAATATAGAGATTCTCTCTTTCTTTTTTTTTTTTTTTTTTTTTTTTTTTTTTTTCTGCCCGAGGCATAGATTAAAAAAAAAAAAATTATATAATTAGGAAATGTTGTTATTTATATTATTAGGACATAATTAGACAAAAGATGGAATATTTTTGATCCCAGATGGGGCCTCCAGGTGAATTTAATAAAGACATCTTTTGATCCCATTCTTTTTTTTTTTTATTCTCTTCAATAAGAGTTAATCAAAGTTCCGGGAAAGAAAAAAAACGTCATTTCTTCTTTGATTAATATTACTTATTTTTATTAGAAATTTTGTTTAAGAGAGAGCTTTAGATTTTCGTTTTTCTTTAAACGTAGGAGGACTTTTTCTTACTGTTGAGGGGAGGGGCATTTGCTCTCCACCAAGATATAAAAAAGATATTAAAATGCGCGCATAGCTTTGGTAGTTGAAGCGCCCTTATTCGTAACAATAATAATAAGATAATAAAACAAAAAAATATTTTCTTTTTTTTTTTTTTTTTTAATTAAATTAAAATAATTTCATACTCTAAAACAGAGGTCGGCACCCGCGGAAGAAAATGCTCGCATTCAAATATCTAAATATGAAAACTTTTTTTTTTTAAATTTATTAAGGTCTTTTTCGCGACGGAGGCCATTTAGATCCCCATCTATATTTATTTCAATTTTTATTGGTAACCAATTAAATTGAAATAAATTGTCGCATGAGACGGGATGCGAACCCACGACTCTTGGCTTTTTTGGTACAAAAGGTCAGCACGCTAACCCCTACACCAAGCCTCGAGGGCTATATAATTAAACATAATCTTCTATATATAATAATTGCGGAGTGTCCGTCCGTCCGTCTGTCCCGCTCTGTTTGACCAACTTCCCGTTGGAATTTTGAAACGAAATTTCGCAGTCTTATAGAGGACGTTATGGAGAGTCCCGGAAAAATACTCGGGTCCCTAAATTCCTATAACTTTTTGAGTTATTTATTCCTAAAGTTACGATTTCTCCCATAGGAAATGTACAGAGGAATATTTTTGTATTCCTTTCATTTGTGTATTCCATGAATGTAAACAAATCCTCAAGCAGGCACTGGATTGGAATACGTAGTAATAATAATTTTCTTTTCATAATTAAGAAAGGCGAGGGTCCGCCGCAGGCGGGCCCGAGCCAGTGGAGGGGGTCCAGGGGGCGTAGCCCCCGTCTAGGCACCACGCAGTTTCTCATTAAGAAAGGCGAGGGTCCGCCGCAGGCGGGCCCGAGCCAGCTGGTGGGGGGTCCAGGGGGGTGTAGCCCCCTGGCTAGACGCGAAGCCCGCCGAAGGCGGGCGGCGCGGCTAGCAATAATAATAATTTGCCCTCTTCGTTTTTTTTTTTTTTTTTTTTTTTTTTTAATAAATTTCATAATTATTTAAAAATTCTATCGGGATCCTCGATTATTTACCCGAGGTGCTTTCGTGCTCCTAGACACACACCTCAAACCCAACCGGTCTCTGGCCGCAGCCATCTACCGGCACCCCTTGAAGTTGCATCATTTCCTATCTCTAACTCCTGCTCCTGCGTTTGTTTCTAGCTAGTGAACTAATCCTTATTACTGGTTCGCCGGTTCGTTTTATCCAACCTCTTCTATGCTAGGGAGGGTGTCCTAGTTTGAAGAGGGACTCCCTCAGCACCGACTCCTTTCAAATAGAGCATCACTGAGAGGAAAATTTCTTTACGTCACTTTCACAGGAGGGGATGCCACAGCAACTCCGTCTCGTGGAGTTGCCTGGGGGCTATTGTGGAAAGATCCTATATTCCAATCCAGTGCCTGTTTAAGGATGTCTTTACATTAAATAAATATTTTTATTTAATGCAAAAATCACGCACACTCAGAATTTGAACAGGAATCTTCTTTAAATAAATGAACTCTGTGAGCAGGGCAGCCAGCGGAAATAAAAGTCTTTATATTATTTAGTCAACGTTTCGGGAACGCATCGCTCCCACCTTCAGGACGAATTAATTGTTGAATAACAGATGAATAGTTTTATTTCGTATACACAACGAAAAAAAATAACATATATTGTCTAGCTTCAGGCTGTTAACACACCTCAACAGCTTGAAGCTAGACAATCAGCATAATATAGGTTATTTTTTTCGTTGTGTATACGATATTCATCTGTTATTCAACAATTAATTCGTCCTGAAGATGGGAGCGATGCGTTCCCGAAACGTTGACGAAATAATATAAAGATTTTTATTTCCGCTGGCTGCCCTGCTCACAGAGTTCCTTTATTTAATCATCACCACAGCCAATTTTCTACCCTTCAGGAATCTTCTTTGTGATAAATTTTATAAGAAATATAAGATTCACCTATGTTGTGCCATTTTAATATTTTTAATAAAATTTTCTCTTATTTAGTCAGGATAAGTCCTGGAATTTTTTTTTTTTTGTGGGAGGGAGGAGGAGGAGCGGAGTGTTTGTGTTCACTACTTGTCCTAAATCTACATGCTTAGCCTTGGCATTCTATTATAAATTTTTCTTTTTTCAGTTGTAACCTCGGTACGACATTGCCTATAATTTCATTTCTAGTTTTTTTTTTTTTTTTTTTATTTGGTCTTTTTCGGCATCTCAGGCCATTTAGACCCATCCCTATTTATTTCAAATGAATGGTGGTCAATTTATTTGAAATTTATTCATATGAATTCTCAAACATCTAAGGATAAAAATTCTTAAAACTATTTTATGATTTAATATATAGTAGATTGGCTTATATTAATTATCCATTATTGTTTCAGACACCTCCGAGTATACCAGTCTGCCACTAACAACGTATGAGTTGAAAAACCAAAAAGTGGAATTGGGCTCGAACACGCGGCTCTTTTGTGAAGCCTTCGTTGGTAAGCACTGCCTTCTATGGTATATTATTTGCTCTAAACGTACAAATGACAAAAATGTGAAATATATATTAAATATACATTTAAATCTAGAGTGAGAAGAAATTACAATTAAAAATTAACTTTTTAACACTCGAAGGCAATCTTGAGTTAAAAATTTCTTTTTTTTTCAAGAATTGCTTTAAAATGGAAATGGAATCATTTTGAAAAAAATTAGACATTAAGGTAGTTCAGGGGGTGGGGGGTTGCGAAGCTCCTTTGTTTGAATAGTATTTTAAATCTTTTCAGAAAATATACCGTCGGCTCTCAATAACACTGGGCGGCAGGAAAAAAAGCCCCGAAATAATTCCTTCAGATTGTTAAGTAAAATGACCTCCTGAATCCAAATATGACCTCCGTTTTCCCCCACTACGTACCGTTTTCAGGGGGGAGCCCCCTACTTATTTCCAACCCTTTTCGTTAATTATATGGCCATGAATAAAATTTGGAGGGATGAAAAGGAATATTTTAGTCTTAAAATTTCTTCAGAAGGTCTAGAGAAGTGAAAAGTTAAAAAACATTAACATTTGGATCCAAGGGGGAATGTGGGGGAGGATTTTGTCCATTAAAATGCAACAAAAATCATTAAAAATGATTGATTTTTTCACAATTTTTTCAATGATTTTCTACATATTCCAGCCATAGACCCACCTCACCCTTCCTTAAACATCCCTCAACTAAAAAAAAATATATAGGATAAAGCGGGTGGGGTGTGAGCGATTCCGAAGCCCTTGCAAGAAGATGGAAGATTCACAGCTCCTCGCTGCACAGTTGGTCAAATTGGGAAATATGCGGCTATAACTTTTATTTTTTTGGGCCGATCATTACAAATTTAAAGTTAAATATTTGGATTCTTCTTTCACTTCGAATATATTCCTAATATATAAATAAATACAAAAAATAATACTTGGAAGATTTTATTTCAATTGAGGGTGAGTTATAAAGGTGGATAAATGAAGTGAGTCTTTTAATAGTTATTTAATTTCGAATTTATTCCCAAAAGAATAAAACCCCGTTAGTTTGCAAGTAAATAGAATTTTTTTTAAATAGAGAATTTATTTGATAATTGATTTTAATTCTTGGTCGCTCAGAGAGCAATGCTATTTCTCTATCGATCGATGCCTGTTTGCTTGTTGCCTATCTGTCAGGCGGTATGTCTTCCAGTTGAATTTGAGTCGAGCCATGAGTCATTCGGTTCAGCTCCACCTCTCTCTCTCTCTCTCTCTCTCTCTCTCGCGTGTGTTTAGTTAATTTTATATTGTGATGTGATTTGTGCAAATAAGACGTTCATCCACCAAACTCCCCACCTGGTCATCTTATTATTAAGGTAATGAATATTTTCACATCTCATTTGCATAACGAATTAAAGTTTTATTTTTCTCTCTTATAATAAACTGATAAAATTATCCAATTTTTTAAATATAACTCTATGATTAATTCATGTGCCCCTGCCCCAGAAGGAGGGTGAGAAAGGGTGTAAATCACCCCTTCTAATAAACAAAATAGTTTTCTTTAAAAATGAAAATGAAAATAGAAAATTAGTTTTTTTGTAAATTTTTTACATTTAAGCAATGATTTCTTTCCCTCCCTCCTCACCCTCCACCCCTCTAACAGAGAATTTATATTCTCCTATAATATTTAATAAGAAATTATTATTAAATAATTGAAAATATAAATTCCTAAACTTTTATCTCTCGTCGGTGGCCTAGTAATAAGTGAGATTTTTGGAGGTGGAATTTTCTTTTTCCCTGTCTGAATGCCTGATTTTCTTAAGCATTTTCTCCACTCGCCTCCCCTAATTATAAGTGTAAAAATTCAGATGATTTTTTTTAAATTTGCTTACGTTTCTGTGTCGTAACATGCCACAAGCCTGTAAATCCGTTCTTTGCTTCATGAATTTATTTCCTTTGTTTGTAGTTTTAGATATAATTCGATCCCCCTCGGCTCACGCATCCCCTTATAGATATTCATTAATTCACATTCAATAAATTAATGAATAAAATTGCATTCGTTTTTCTCATTAAAATCTTTTAGAATTTTATATAAAAATTAATCTTATTTCTGTTTGTCTAAAGGCCACCCCTCCCTCCCAAGTTATTTTCCCACTCTACAAATTTTCTTAAGACTTGCAATTTTTTGCCCCTTGAGTAAAGGGTAGTCTTCCCCATGTAAATTTTTCTTTAAATAAATTTGGTTTTTATAAATGTCACATTTTTACTGATTTATTTACAAAAGCGTAACTTTATATTTCATAGATTATAATTTTTTTCAAAGTTTGACACGAAGTAATTTCTACCCCTTTAGATAAAATATGGAAATATTGAAGGACTTGGAACAATTCGTATATTTAACTTTAAATTTGTAAAGTTCAGCCCAAAAAATGAAAGTAATAGCCGCATATTTGCCAATTTGACCAACTGAACCTTTTCATCCCTCCAAATTTCATTCATGGCCCTATAATTAATGAAAAGGGGTGGAAATAAGTAGAGGGCTCCCCGCCCCGAAAAAGTTACGTGGGGGGGGGACGGAGGTCATATTTGGATTCAGGAGGTCATTTTACTTAAGAATCTGAAGGAATTATCTTGGGACCGAAAAAAAAGTTTCATTTTGCCTCACAGTGTAATTTGAATTTTTCGATAATAACCTGGCTGTGAAGATGGTCCCATATGCGACCGAATCGTCGGCCCTGGTTTGATAATACCTAAATTTAAATATAACTAGCTGCTTTGCTCATTTTTTCTACCTATTTGAAAAATATAATAAAAACTCTGAATATTTCGAGATATTTTTCTTTCCTTTTGGTAATTCAAACGTCTTGATAATTCAAAAACTCGATAAGTCGAATTTGTTTTTCTGGTACCTTGGATCTAGATTTGTCGAGAGTCGATTTTCATTGGGTTATAGGCTACTCACCAAATCTTAAGACCTATTCACATATAATTATACAATAGGAATCACAATAACCTGGTGTAAATTGGGACCAAATATGATAATATTAATTTTGTCGAATAGTTGCACCTCCATCCATCTATCCATATTTTAGTATTAAGTTAAAAAGAGCTTAGCGGTTGTTTGACAACAACCTTCACCTTCATCGTTGGCCAAGATCTTGATTTTGTTGTCATGCAAAAAAAGCAACCCAACACGCATACCACTACAAGTAAAAATGAAAAGAATTCATCGACTAAACGCCTCACACACACACACATACACTTTTTATTTAAAAGTTTTATATTATTATTGCATTTTTTTTTTCATTCATTTCTGCTAAATTATTAATTCTCGTTAAAATCGATAAAATAAAAACAAGGGAGTTACAAACCCATTACCCATGCTTTTATCAAGAAGAAAGCATGTATCAAATTGAATTCGCTCCCTCCCCTCATCACAGCATAAATTATTCCTAAAATATTTCAAATATTTTTACTTTTTTAGAATAAAAACGTTTAGCAAACATGTCAAAAGGACTGTTTTTACTTTCTTTTACCCATATGTATGAGAGAGAGAAAGTGGCCTATTGCATTCATGTCAAAAATTCGATGTCGAGAGAGTCAAGGGAAAATAATGTTCGGCTCTCCACATTCAACTCTTTTGGGCATCCGAGGACATTCCGATTCAACTCTTATTTATTCAAATCAAAGGAGCAAGTGTAAGCGTTTTATATAGGAATTAAGTATTTACACCCAGGGCCTGGAAGCATTTTATTTCATTAAACAAAAAAACATTTAACAAATGTTATGAAGGGAAGAAATAAAAGTAGAAATAAAGCAACTATCTAGATTAATTAATTACTACATCTACATTAAAAACATTCAACTATCTAGATTTGTTTATTACTTTCTCTTGCCTATATATGTTAATATATATAGAGACAAAGTATTGGATTCATGTAAAAACTCGAGTCGAGATTTTGATGGATATACACGTTTTGAGGTCCTCTAAATCCAAAAAAGTGGTTTTCGCGGCATGCTCTGTCTATCTGTCTGTCTGTGAACAAAATATCTCAAGAAAAGAGCTAGTAGGTTGAAATTTTATAATTAAGTTAGGCACCCCCCTGAGACAGATTTTAAACAAAATCGGCCAAAAAGTACAAGTACTTTAGTGATGCACTTTTTTCAGTTTTTTCGATTTTCCCAAAATTCGCTCCAAGGATTTGGATTAAAATTCAAAAATCTGGTGTGACTGGCGCACAGCACACAACTTTCTCTTACCTTCGGTAATCGACAAT
>JAKCPI010031257.1:0-50334 GCA_023213315.1 Euborellia annulipes
AAATTTAATTTATATCATTAATTATTGAAAGATTCTTGTGAGATTTAATTTTTTTTTATTTTATTTTATATGGACAAAATTCAAAAATATCTTCTAAACTATCAACTTTATCAAAACAATACCTTAATACAAAATTGTTCTATTTATAATTCTAAACAACTTTTGTTTGTAACATTTTTTTCTATCTATTGTTATTTACAAGATATATAAGAAATTTTCTACATATTATGACTTCTCCAAAACTTTCTCGTATATTATGTCAGTGTGTGAACACGATTACTTAAAAACGCCAGTAGCCAGATCGATGAAATTTGATATATGCTCCTTACACTAAAATTGTAGATTTCTATTTTGGAGTAAATACGTCAACTGGAAAGAACTAAATAGTTCTTGCAAAAATTTTGAAATTTTCAATTTTTTTGACATATCATAATAAATTACTCTATTTTAAAAAAGTTTTTATTCTTTGGCATTTTTTTACAAATTGAATAGTTTTTGAAATAATCAACGAAGAAAAGACATTTTTTTGTTAATTTCGAAAAAAATCAAAACAAAATCATACAGGAGCCAGGGGCATATATAGACATTTTTTCGGGGGGGGGGCGAACTCAAAAATTAATTCTGCGGAAAATTTTTTTTTTAAAGAAACTATATTTTTTTTATAAATAAGAAATTATATATAATATTCAAGATCATACTATATAATAAAGCCCTAAGACCGTGTCCGATGTGTGAAACAACCAATCAGGCCTCAGGGATAGCGCTGATTGGCGAAATACAGAGAGGGCGGAGCCGGAGAGGCAAATTCAAATTTTTTTTTAACCAGGAGAGATATCAATTTGGTTTCTTCCCTAAAGCCTTCCCTTGATAAGAATCTAAATTCGTTGTTTCAGAGTTTTTTTTAATTCGGCAGCCCACCCCCCCCCCAAATTTTTTAATTCTTCTATATCTTCAAATATAAACATGCTTTTTTGGATTTAAAATTCTTGAATGAATATCTATCAAGGGATTCAAAAGTTTAAATATTTATTGTGCAATTGCCCCACCCCCGAAATTTTTATTTTAAAATTCTTGATTTTTTTTAATAGGTCCCTGTCCGCCTGATTTCATTTGCATGCCCGTTGGCTCGAATCAGTTTATTAAAGGGAAATTTAGGCTTGCTTCTTGCCCGTAATTTTCTCATGGCCTTCAAAACCCAGAGGCCGGGCAGGGCGAATACTCAAATTTTAAACTTGATTCATTGTATTTTCATTTAGGCAAAAATAATATGGGCTTTAAAATTAAGAGAAAAACTACTGATCACGCACCGAGACGCCGCCCGCCAGGGCCAAGTTGAGATGGGCGCGGCGAAGCCGCGCCTTTCTCAACTTGTATTATATATATCGCGTAGATAAGCCGCGAAACGGAAATTTATATAATTAGATATTACTTCATGACCTGAAAAAAGATGTAAGGGGGTGCCGCCGGGAGTCGGACCACGGATCCACCGATTTGCGCTCAGTGTGCCCTTACGGTGGTTCGACTCCCCGGCGGCACCCCCTTACATCTTTTTTCGGGTACATGAAGTAATATCTAATTATATATATATATTTTTTCACACGAAATTTTTTGCGGAACATTTTTTCTATTACGGAACCAAAGTTGTCCATCCTGCGGAAAAATTTGTTGCGCTGATGTCTGTATATCCCTATATATGTATATGTGTTTGAGAAATTTCGGGAGGGGGGAGGGCCCGGGCCCCTCGGCCCCCTCCCCCTTATATATTCGCCCCTGACAGGAGCCATTAAAAAACATATAGACTAAATATAAACAAAATCAATTTGTGAAACAAATTCAAAATTCGAAAAAATGCCAAAGAATAAAAACTTTATAAAATAGAGTAATTTATCATCTTCCTTTTTTTTATTAGCCTATTTATAATATTTTATTATTTTTTTTTTTTAATTTTGACTTGAATAATCAAAAACATCCGCTGGTCAGATAAAATTATCTGTCGGGCCGTAGTTTGGACACCTCTGGTTATCGTCTAAAGTCTTAAATGGCCTGAGTTGATGAAAAGAGTGTGTGATGTGTGTGTGACTGTTAAAAAAATGCTACTAAGTTTCCCCTAGAGGTTAATTCACTTGAGATGAATCAAGTGCCCAGAATTGAAAACGACTGCAGAATAAGCAGTCGAAACGTTGTATTTTTAATAAATAATTAATTCAAAATGTTGTCTATAATTCAGGGGCGTATATAGAAATTTTTTTTCGGGGGGGGGCCTGATCTCAAAAAATTTTTCTGCGAAAAATTGAAAAGTTTTTTTTTGCGGAATCAAAATTTTTCCCGTCCGAAAAAATATTTTACCTTTTTTTTAGAGACGCAAAATTTTTGCCGCCCGCGGAACCAAAAATTACATACATTTTCGCGCTACGGGGCCGCGCAAACATTTCGGGGGCGGGGGGGCGAGACCCATTATTGGCTCTATATTCCTATATATGTATATGCATTTAGGAAATTTCGGGGGCCGAGCCTCCTCGGCCCCCTTATATACGCCCCTGCTATAATTAAAAACCCCCATAATAATATTAATACAACAATTAATAAAAATTTAATCGCGTTTATATTGAAAAGATGGCCGAGTGATAATTTGAGTAATAAATAAATAGATTTATTAAATAAAAAATAAAAAAAACGAGATCATGTTTAATTTTTAATTTAAATTCCAATTTTCAAGATTATTAATTTTTTTTTTTTTTTATCTTCCCAGGTAAGCAGCCAGCCAGCCTCTCTCTTTTGGTTGTTGGTAAGAATCTGAAAGGATATTTTTATTATTATTAATTATATTATACTCTACCCTACATAGAAGAGATTTCTCTTTCTTTTGCCCCAACCAGCCAACCCTTCTTAATATATAAATTGATTTATCTATGCTTTGATGATTATAAATTAGATTTTTATAAACTCCCAATTGATTTTTTTTTTTGTTATAATTAGTCACAACTAAAAAAAAATGCCAAGTCACCACCACCCTGACTTTATGGGAAGAAAGATTTCATCCGCCCCCTTTTTTTTTTTTTGGACCTTTATTAACCGTTGCAAAAAATAAAATGAACTTGTAAATACGAGGGCAGGTCAATAAGTCCGTGACTTTTTGAATTTCCCGCCTCTTAACTGAATTGGCAACACTGCTCCTGTCAGCAGGCAACTATCAGCTGACTCCTGTCCAAATTTGAACCAGCTGTTTTTGTTTGACATTCATTAATAGCAGACTACCTCGTGATTTGAGAAAAAAATGGAAAAAATCAATGAATTGGGTTACGAATTGCTCCCTCATCCACCCTATTCTTCGGATTTAGCCCCGAGTGATTATTTCTTATTTCCAATTCTGAAAAAATGGCTCGGCGGAAAGAGATTTGATTCCAACGATGATTTTGATGCCCTTGACAAATCTTTTTTTTTTTAACATTCACACTTTTTTCTCATTCACACTCACGCACACATTCACAGTGTCTTTTCGGCAACTTAGGCCATTTAAGACTTTGACGATAACCGTTATTATTTATATCTATTGGGGGTCCAGGAATTTCTATTTAAGCCACTTTTTTTTGGCAGGGATAAAAAAAATTGGAGAAACGTTGGACAAAGTGTATAGAGGTCAAAGAAGACTACGTTGGAAAATAAAATAATTTTTTATCCAAAAACCTTTAAATAAATATTAAAAGCTATTATGATCTTTTAGGATGTTCTTCTTAAATACTTTTCTTATATAATGTTATTGTGTTTGTACAGTGTTCTTTACTAACAATGTTTGTTTTTATATAATGTATTTCTAGACTATATTTTTATACTGTTGTTTTTGTAAAATATATATTGTTTTGTAATGGGTTTTTATTGTATTTATGTTGTTGTAGTATTGTATTTAAATTTTTTTTTTTTTTTTGTTTTTTTCTAAAACATTCACACTTTTTTCTCATTCACACTCACACTCACACACACATTCACACTGTCTTTTCGGCAGCTCAGGCCATATAAGACATTTACGATAACCGTTATTTATGAATTTATATATATTAGGGTCCAGGCATTTTTATTTAAGCCATCTGGTATCCAGATGGCTTAAATAAAATCATCGGACTGCCTGGGGTCCGAACCCGCGACGTTTGGTATATGAGGTTAGCACGCTAACCTCTACACCACGCCCCGTGGGCTTGTATTTAAATTGTTTTGGTTATAAAAATTTTGTAAAAATATATTTTGTAACGACTTTTAGCCCAATGGCGGTAAGCTAAAGGGGCAGAATAAAAAAAAAAAAAAAAAAAAAAAAAAAAAAAAAAAAAAAAAATATATTACAAGCTAGGTATAACTCTGTCAAAAATTGTGGCGAAAACTATAAAATAAAAATTGTTGGCATGAAGGCCAACAAAGGCTTTTGTATTATAAAATAAAATAAAACTTAAGGGGGGGGGGCGGATTATTATGTATCCCCAGGGGCGTAGCCAAGGGGGGGGATGGGGGGGGAGTCTCCCCCCCAGGTCGGATCGAGTTGGCAAATGTTGGCAAAATCAAGGACCAGTTGGCAAAATAAAGTTTATTTAACAGAAATTAATTTATATTTTAATTTAAAAAAAAAATTAAATTTTCTTTTTTTACATTTTCATCTATTAAAAAAAAAATTTTTTTTTTAATTTTCAAATAAATAAATTTATTTTCTTTTTACTGAATATAAATTTATACAATATAATACAAACACATAAAGAAAATCATTAGGATTATTTTAAAAGAGAAAAATAAAATATTTGAACAAATAAAAGAAACCGCAGTCGTTCATTTGAATTTTCTTTATTACTATAATTGTAAAAAAAAGGAATTCCAATTAAACAATGTTTTTGATAGAAATATAAATTTTATACAGGTCAACAAAAAAAGTTTTTTGAAATTTAGGGTTATTCCTGGCTATATGGAAGCGCTAATTCCAAAAATGCCATCAATTTTGCGCCATCGGCTCTAGTTTTAGAGATATAGAGAAAATTAAATTTTAATAAATAATCTGATCAAGAGCGACTCTTATTTTGAATTTTCTAGATTTTTTTAAGTCGTTACCCCTTAAAAATATGCAGTTAGTTGAAATACATAGAAAAATAGGTCTATACTGTAAAGTTTGAGCCCAATCGGAGGTGGCTAAGTGGGGCAAAACATGGCTAAAAGTTTAGAAAAATTGGATTTTTTCATTTTTTTTTTAGGATACTCCTGAATAGAATTTTTACCATCCCTGAATGGAAAAAAGTATGTTTACGATCTTCTATAGTTTTTAACTTTCCAAAAGTTAAGCAATGCCAAGCGTGGCGAAAGCCCCGGGATTGGTGACCCCGAGCAATCAGCTTGTGGAACGTCCTATCGGTAGCCATCGGTATAATGTAATTTAGAAATATTTTAAATAAAGTCATACCTGGCCTCTGTAGCCGAAAAAAAATAATAATTCATTGATAACAAAATTATGAGCAAAACTGTTTTCTTAGTCAGGATTCAGAGCTATCCATCCATATACCCAAGAATAGCTCTAAATTCTTGGCTCAAAACACCATCTTTATCATAAAATTTTCTTATATTTGCTTTTTAACAAAATTGACTTTGATAACTATTTTGTTCATAATTTCTTTAGAATGATTTTTAGAAAGTGAAAGAACTACAGAATATCGTAAATATATGTTTTTTTGCATTCAGTGATGGTAAAAGATTCTACCTATTAGGGGTGTCCAAAGTTTAAAAAACTGAAAAAATTCGATTTTTCTAAAATTTTAGCCGTGTTTTGCACCACTAAATCGCCTCCAATTGGGCTGAAACTTTATATTTCTATGTACAGTGGAACTTCGCATAATTCGTTCCAGAATCGTACTCGTAAAGCGAAACACTCGTTAGGCGAAACAATAACATTCTCCCCTTAGAGCTGTCCCCTCATGACACAGACTGATGTAAAATGAGCACAATCCGGGACTTTCTCTCTCCTCTCCACTCGTTATGCGAAACGTCACTCGTTAAGCAAATCATATTTTTACAATTTTTTTTGCTCGTTATGCAAATTGCTTGTTATGAAAGGGCACCCTAAGCGAGGTTCTAATGTATTTCTTTTTAAGGGGTAAAGCCAGAAAATTCAAAATAAGAGTCGCTCTAGAGCTCATTTTCTATTAAAATTTAATTTTCTCTAAATCTCTAAAACTAAATTTGATGGAGAAAAACTTATGGTATTTTTGGAATTAGGGTATCCTATATAAAAACCCAGGAATTGCTTAAAGCCCCGGTAAATTACACATTAGACAATAGAAGAGGGATTTAGTCTGTAAGAGTCCTGTACTACTCGACAAAATTTTTCATTGAGTGTAATTATATGGGGAATTTCTCAATTGAAAAAAATCTTGCCTTAATTATATTTCTATCAAAAATTTTGTTTAATCCTTTAGTTTTTTAATATTAAAATAGCAAAGTGAAGGGGGAGGGGACATAAAACATCGAACATGTCATATAGCGACTAAGGGGCGTCGGGTTTAGCCTCTAGTAAATTAATATATATATAGGATGAAAAAGAATGTGAATTGTACAGTTGGCAAATTGATTAAATTTAGTTGGCATTTTTGGCCTTCTCCCCCCCCTGAAAAATCTCTTCGCTACGCCCCTGTGTATCCCCAGAACCAGTCAAGTCTGAGTGCGGCCCTGGTCATAATAGAATCGAAATGTTTTTTTTTTTTTTTTTTTAATAAAATAAAAAATTTGAATGCATAAATTGCTTATTATAATTTAGTCGTGACCTATCATTGGATTAAGCGAATAATTTAATTACCAAAAATAATAAATAAATGACTTTTGATTCAAGTATTTTTTCCGCATAATATAGATCTGGCAACATCGCATTTAACAGCCGTTTATGTTGATCTTGTTGTTGTATTTTATTTATAATACAATGAGTAATGCAAATCAGTTTAGACACAATGGTTGTTTAGAGAGAAAAAAATATCGTCAATTGTAAAAAAATGTAAGTGAAAGCGTGAAACGGGTTTTATTTTATGCGACGTTGCCACACTGATCTGAGTCACGTGACTTATTTATTACTTTCTCTTACTCTATATATGAAATATATAGAGAGAAAGTATTCGATTCTTTTTAAATATGGTAGGCTAACATTTTTGTGAATTTTTTATCTTTCTTGTTAAAATATTTTTAAAAGCCTTCGTCAGAAAATTTTGATTTTATTTTTTTATTTTTATCAGGAGTGGCTACACTGTTAAAAAAACTTCCTATACAAGTATAGGAACCCTGTTTCATAAACTGTTTATGAATATATATGAGAAAGTTCAATTTGTTGCCAACCTAACAAATTTCTTGTATATTTTAAAATTAATTATTTTGGTAAAAATTGTTAATTTTAATTTTAATTTTTATAACTATTTAGTTGAATTACTTTATAAAAATTAATTAATTAGTATGATTTTAATATACTTCATAAATATTTAAATAGTTTAGAGCGCGAATTTCAAACCAGAATTTAATAAATTTAGATTTGTGAAATAAATTTTAAAAGAATAATTTCAAGTTTCCTTAAAATAATATTAATAAAAATTCCTTGAGGTAGTCGAGTTATTTGAGAACGTTTAGACCAGGGATTCTCAACTTGTCGCGGTACACTTTTAACGATTTCAAAATTTGGCGGCACACAAAGAAAAAGATAAGTTTAAAAGTTGGTAATTTGTTCATAAACTTTTATATTAATTTTATTTCATATCCTGGGTATATTAATATTAAAGTATCGAAAGTATATGAAAAATGATTGAAAATTCATATTTTTTTTTACAGTGTACATAATTCGTTTCGTCTATATCCTTCATGTTAAATTTCAATTTTTTAATAATTAATTACACGTTAACCCTTGGTCAGATGTTTCAAAAAATTATTTTATCCGTATGTGCCTGTGATTAATAATATATTAAAAAATTAGCTTTTAATATTTAATATATATCGTCACAAAAAATCTGATGCGAGAAGCACCACACTAGATTTTTCAATTTCCCTTTTAACGGTGAAGGGAGAATTTATTATTATTTGCGAACCTTATTTAATAACCCTTTGAAATCTAATTAAGTTTTTTTTTTTTTTCTTTTTTTACTGAGAAGTGATTGGATTTTTATGGGCCCTTAAGGGACCTGACTGGCCTCATTAGTCGCTGCCCTCCTGCAGCAATTTACAATTAGGCGGCGCAGCTCCCCTACTGTGTGTGCATTTTACGAGCAAACAAAAGGAGATGTTGATTGGCACACTCGAGCAACAATGTAGCGTTTAGCACCTGTTGTCTCTCTTTTGGTCATTAGAAAATAAAATCCCACAAACAAATTGTTCAAACAAAAACAGCCTGATACAATTCCTGTTAAAATTAATTAATTTTTATTAAAGCACGGGTATTAAAGTTGTAGCCAATTTCTCAAACGACTTTTATTTTGTCATTTTAAATCGCTTTAGGTCTTTAGCTATTGGATTTAGAAAAAAAACTTTCAAATAAAAATTTTAGAAAATTTTATTCTCTACCAAAGTGATAATAGGTATTTTTATACTAAATTGCATATTTAAAAAGATATTTGAGTTCAACAGTGAAAAAAGTTTAAAATTTTTTCTATTTATCTATTTTAAATCGCTCTAGCTCTCTACCTAGTTGGGTTTAGGAAAAAAAATTTTCAAATAAAAATTGTAGTAAATTCTATTCTCTATAAAATTGATAATAGGTATTTTTATACTAGATTCCATAGTTACCAAGATATTTGAGTTCAACAGTGAAGAAAATTTGAAACTTTTTCTATTTATCTTTTTTAAATCGCTCTAGCTCTCTAGCTATTGAGTTTAGAAAAAAAACTTTCAAATAAAAATTTTAGCAAATTTCATTCTCTACCAAAGTGATCATAAGTATTTTTATACTAAATTGGATATTTAAAAAGATTTTTAAGTTCAACACTGAAAAAAGTTTGAAATTTTTTCTATTTATCTTTTTTAAATCGCTCTAGCTCTCTAGCTAGTTGGGTTTAGAAAAAAATTTTTAAATAAAAATTGTAGAAAATTCTACTGTCTATAAAATTGATAATAAGTATTTTTATACTAGATTCCATAGTTACCAAGATATTTGAGTTCAACAGTGAAGAAAATTTGAAACTTTTTCTATTTATCTTTTTTAAATCGCTCTAGCTCTCTAGCTATTGAGTTTAGAAAAAAAACTTTCAAATAAAAATTTTAGCAAATTTTATTCTCTACCAAAGTGATTATAAGTATTTTTATACTAAATTGCATATTTAAAAAGATTTTTAAGTTCAACTGTGAAAAAAGTTTGAAACTTTTTCTATTTATCTTTTTTAAATCGCTCTAGCTCTCTAGCTATTGAGTTTAGAAAAAAAAACTTTCAAATAAAAATTTTAGCAAATTTTATTCTCTATAAAATCGATAATAAATATTTTTAAACTAGATCTCATAATTAAAGAGAAAATCTGAGATTATTTTAAGCGGTTCCAAAAAGGCTTATTCACAATTAATATTAAATATCCAGCATCCTCTGGACCAAATCTTTTAAAATTTAATAGTAATAATTACGACATTTCTCTCTAGTCGTCGACCGGATTTTTGTGTCTCAAAACGTGTATTTCCATCAAAATCTCGATCTCAATATCTCTATATATAAGCAAGAGAAAGTAAAAAAAAATAAACAACGTTAGCCCCAACGTTTTTTAATTTATTCTAAATTTTGTTTGTGTCCATCAATCTATCTCTTTCTCTCTAACATTCACATGTTGATAGATAATCTATATAATTTTTTTACATAAATAATTTAAACATCATCTATCTATTGATTAAATAATAGAGTAATATTTAATCTTTTTTTTTTTTACTTTTTAAATACAGGTTGAAAATTTATTTATATTTAATCAGATTATGATTAATAATATATGGGAAAATATGTATTTATATGTATTAGAACAGCTGCATCTTGTTTATTAGCCAAACAAGAGAACTCATAATAGAGGGGGGAAATTGGCAATTAGTAATACATATATTTTGGTTTATATACCTTTTATAATAGCTTTGTATCCTGAACATAGGCATATATGGTTTACGAACCCTTTTCTTATTATATATAAATATATATTCTACATCTCTTGAATTCTGTGTGTACGAGAGTTTCTTTGATTTTTTTGATTATTCTTTGCTTTTTTTACCTCTTTATTTATTTTAATGTATTTTAATTTATAATAATAGCAATAATTACATTTTTGTTAATAATGAATAATTAATAATAAATTTTATATTTAATTTATTATTTTAAAAATTAGCAAATTTTTATTAATTTCTTAATTTTACTTTTTCCAATTATTTTATTGAGTAGAGTCCCTTTTAATTGTTCTTTACCAGGTATATTTATAGCTAACCTCTTGTCTTTTTCATTTTTTTTTTTAACACTCACACTTTTTTCTCATTCACACTCACACTCACATATGCACATAGTCTTTTCGGCAACTTAGGCCATTTAAGACTTTCTAACAGTTTAATATTTACATATCTATTGAGGGTCCAGGCATTTCTATTTAAGTCATTTGGTATTCAAATGGCTTAAATAAAATCATCGGACTGCCTGGGGTCCGAACCCGCGACGTTCGTTATAGAAGGTAGGCACGCTACCAACTAGACCAAGCCCGTAGGCTACTTTGATATTCAATCATTTAATTCTTGAAGTCTTTCTAAATCCCACAAAATCAAAGCAATTAATTTATTATGCAATTAAAATTTGAAAATTTCAACAAATAATGTATGTGAAATTTAAATTATATTAATTATATAATTTAATTTAATTAAATAATTATTATATATCTCGTTATTATTCTTTGAAATAAGAAGTTTGAAATCTTGAAATGCAATTTTTTTTTTTTTCATTTTTTACGAATAACTTCTCAACTACACTGTTAAAAATTTTCGAGCCAGATTCATACACATGTATAGGAAGTCTGTTACACAAACTGTTTATGAATATTCATTTTGGGTATATGAGAAAGGTCATATACCAAAAATGAATTTTCACAAACCCAGATATGAAATTTTTCATTTTCGGGTATATGAAAAAATTCATTTTCGGGTATGTGAATAAATTCATTTTTGGTATATGAAATATAAATTACGGGTATATGAATAAATTCATTTTTGGTATATGAAATTTAAATTACGGGTTTATGAGAAATAATATACTTTTTTGTGAAAAATGAAAGTAGGAGAACTTTTAATTATAGACCACATATTTGTATTAAATATTTATTAAAAATATATATATTTGTACAGTATTTATATATTTTTAATAAATATTTAATACAAATATGTGGTCTATAATTAAAAATTCTCCTAATAATAATATTTCAAACCACAAAAGCTTTAATAAACAAAAATTAAAGTCCTTACGAGTTTATTTTTTGAGGGAAAGTGAGTGGTCTAGGTGAAATAATAGTTTTTTTTATTTATTTTATTTTTTATTTATTAAAAAAAAATTATATTATATTAAAATATACAATTTTACTAAATAATAAAACAAATTAAAGTATTAAAATAATAAATTTGTATCAAAAAATAAATTTTTATACATTTCCAAGTAAATTAAACACAAATACAAATCATTTTAATAATTTAATACAAAAAATATGTCGATTTTCATCTTCTTTGAGAAGTAATAAAGAGTTACATTTCATTTGCAGTATGATTGGAGTTTATTCCCTGGTTGGAGACTAACCTCACCTGAAAAATGACAAACAATAATTGATTTGAAATTGAGAAAAACAAAATTTCAATGAAAAAATTCAAATTCAATACTTACGATTTTGTTAGTAAAATGTTCCTATTTCAATATATTGATTAAATATTTATATTTCATTTTAAATAATAATACACGTTCAATTATCTATGCGTTAAATCAGCTACTTCAAAAACAGAATTTGGTGCCAACCTGGTGCCAACCTAACCAATTTCTTGTATATTTTAAAATTAATTATTTTGGTGAAATTGTTAATTTTAATTTTAATTTTAATAGCTATTTAGTTGAATTACTTTATAAAAATTATTTAATTAGTATGACTTCATAAATATTTAAATAGTTTAGAGCGCGAATTTCAAACCAGAATTTAATCAATATAGATTTTGGAAATGAATTTTAAAAGAATAATTTCAAGTTTCCTTAAAATAATTATAAAATAATATTAATAAAAATTCCTTGAGGTAGTCGAGTTATTTGAGAACGTTTAGACCAGTGATTCTCAACTTGTCGCGGTACACTTTTAACGATTTCAAAATTTGGCGGCACACAAAGAAAAAGATAAGTTTAAAAGTTGGTAATTTGTTCATAAACTTTTATATTAATTTTAATTCACATTCTGGGTGTATTAAAATTAAACTACGAAAGTATGTGAAAAAAGAAGGAAAATTCATATTTTTTTTAAAGCGATACTTATTCATATACTTGTATATTAATTTTAACTCATATCCTAGGTCTATTAAAATTAAACCACCAAAGTTTATGAGATATGAATGAAAATTCATATTTTTTTTTACAGTGTACTCAACGGATTGTCATGAAATTTGCTCCAGGTTTAGAGGCTATCGTCTTAATTATTATGGCGGACTTTTGAAAGATTTGGTTCAAAGAAAGCTGAGAAAACCGTGGTTCGGCTTAATAATTTACCGCTCCCTGCGGTCCAATTCACTTCTCATTTTAATGCCTTCTTAGGCCCACAAATTTGCCAAACTACTTCTTAATCCGATGAATAGTTTCTGAGATATAAGCAAAAAAGGCACATCACACACACACACATGTTACATCAGAAAGATCATTGAGGAAGGCAATAATTCTTTTCCGAAACGCGCCACAAAAAAAAAACGTTCAATCAATCGTCAGCCAGCTGGGACTAAAATATCACATAAATCTCCAAGTTAAATAGCATTAAACAAAATAAAAATTAATTAATTTTTAAGAGTTGTTTGGTACACGTCATTTTGTTGAAAATACGAGAATCATTTTATGTTTTCTCATTTTTCTTGTTTTTTTTTTCGGTCGATAAAATTTCGTTCGTTCATCTATCAAATTAATTATGGAATTATGTGAAAAGTTTGTTTGAGGTGTTTTTTAATTAAAACTTTTTTTTTCTTTTTTTTGATTGCATGTTTAACATGTGTTTAGTGTAAACGGCCAACTTACTAACAAGTAAGCGAGCGGTTCTATAATGTAGGCCTTAAATTATCGCAAGAATGGATTTAGAGGTTCGTTAAAAATTGACAAGGGGTTGTATTGGTGTCTTTATAAATTAAAGATTGAAATTCTAAACTACATTCTAATAAAAAAGTTTTAATTTTAATATATTTTAGAATACTAAATTTACAAAAGTTCCTTGTAAATGATAACTAACATTGAAGAAATAAAGTGGCTGTTGTATTAAACAATAAGTTCAAGATTATTAAGAAACCGAAAAACATCTGATTTAAAAAGTTGGCCGTCTCAGACAGCCTTAAAAGTAAAATTACAATGCCATTGTCTTGTAAAATTAGAAACCGTGTTGTAAAATTACAATATTTACTCTAATTTTTAAAGAGAATTGTTCCGAGACCCTTCCCTCTATCAACGTTTTCTGTCAAGCCTACAGTTTGAAGATTTAATCGCGCTCTACAACTACATAACAGCATCAAATATCATCATCTAGTACCAGCAAAAAGAAAATATCCCCGATTTCAGTAGAACTCAGTTTGCTAATACACTGTAAAAAAAAATATGAATTTTCATTCATATCTCATAAACTTTGGTGGTTTAATTTTAATAGACCTAGGATATGAGTTAAAATTAATATACAAGTACACTGTTAAAAAAACTTCCAAAAAAACTTCCTATACAAGTATAGGAACTCTGTTTCATAAACTGTTTATGAATATATTGAGAAAGTTCAATTTGTTGCCAACCTAACAAATTTCTTGTACATTTTAAAATTAATTATTTTGGTAAAAATTGTTAATTTTTATTTTTATTTTTATAGCTATTTAGTTGAATTACTTTATAAAAATTATTTAATTAGTATGACTTCATAAATATTTAAATAGTTTAGAGCGCGAATTTCAAACCAGAATTTAATAAATTTAGATTTGTGAAATAAATTTTAAAAGAATAATTTCAAGTTTCCTTAAAATAATTATAAAATAATATTAATAAAAATTCCTTGAGTTATTTGAGAACGTTTAGACCAGTGATTCTCAACTTGTCGCGGTACACTTTTAACGATTTCAAAATTTGGCGGCACACAAAGAAAAAGATAAGTTTAAAAGTTGGTAATTTGTTCATAAACTTTTATATTAATTTTATTTCATATCCTGGGCATATTAATATTCAACCACGAAAGTATATGGAAAATGATTGAAAATTCATATTTTTTTTTACAGTGTATATGAATAAGTATCGCTTTAAAAAAAATATGAATTTTCCTTCTTTTTTCACATACTTTCGTAGTTTAATTTTAATACACCCAGAATGTGAATTAAAATTAATATAAAAGTTTATGAACAAATTACCAACTTTTAAACTTATCTTTTTCTTTGTGTGCCGCCAAATTTTGAAATCGTTAAAAGTGTACCGCGACAAGTTGAGAATCACTGGTCTAAACGTTCTCAAATAACTCAAGGAATTTTTATTAATATTATTTTATAATTATTTTAAGGAAACTTGAAATTATTCTTTTTAAAATTCATTTCCAAAATCTATATTGATTAAATTCTGGTTTGAAATTCGCGCTCTAAACTATTTAAATATTTATGAAGTCATACTAATTAAATAATTTTTATAAAGTAATTCAACTAAATAGCTATAGAAATTAAAATTAAAATTAACAATTTCACCAAAATAATTAATTTTAAAATATACAAGAAATTGGTTAGGTTGGCACCAGGTTGGCACCAAATTCTGTTTTTGAAGTAGCTGATTTAACGCATAGATAATTGAACGTGTATTATTATTTAAAATGAAATATAAATATTTAATCAATATATTGAAATAGGAACATTTTACTAACAAAATCGTAAGTATTGAATTTGAATTTTTTCATTGAAATTTTTTTTTCTCAATTTCAAATCAATTATTGTTTGTCATTTTTCAGGTGAGGTTAGTCTCCAACCAGGGAATAAACTCCAATCATACTGCAATGGAAATGTAACTCTTTATTACTTCTCAAAGAAGATGAAAATCGACATATTTTTTGTATTAAATTATTAAAATGATTTGTATTTGTGTTAAATTTACTTGGAAATGTATAAAAATTTATTTTTTGATACAAATTTATTATTTTAATAGTTTAATTTGTTTTATTATTTAGTAAAATTGTATATTTTAATATAATATAATTTTTTTTAATAAATAAAAAATAAAATAAATAAAAAAAACTATTATTTCACCTAGACCACTCACTTTCCCTCAAAAGTATAAACTCGTAAGGACTTTAATTTTTGTTTATTAAAGCTTTTGTGGTTTGAAATATTATTATTAGGAGAATTTTTAATTATAGACCACATATTTGTATTAAATATTTATTAAAAATATATATATTTGTACAGTATTTATATATTTTTAATAAATATTTAATACAAATATGTGGTCTATAATTAAAAGTTCTCCTACTTTCATTTTTCACAAAAAAGTATATTATTTCTCATAAACCCGTAATTTAAATTTCATATACCAAAAATGAATTTATTCATATACCCGAAAATGAATTTTTTCATATACCCGAATATGAAAAAATTTCATATCTGGGTTTGTGAAAGTTCATTTTTGGTATATGACCTTTCTCATATACCCAAAATGAATATTCATAAACAGTTTGTGTAACAGACTTCCTATACATGTGTATGAATATGGCTCGAAAATTTTTAACAGTGTATATTATTGTTAGGATGTAATTTCTGATCTTTTTGTTTTAGATAAGTTTTTTTTTTTTTTATATACTCTTTTTTTATATGAACGCTTTCTTTTACATGTATCTATTTTTGTATTTATGTTTTATGTGCAATTTTTGATTATGTATTTTGATTAAGTATTCTATATGAGTTGTATTGTAATGGTGCCGATGGCCAAGGGCTAAAGGCCGGATCAATAAAAAAAAAAAAAAAAAAAAAAGAGAATTGTAATTTTTAAATGTTTTTTTGTTGTAAAAATTATTTGAATGCACAGATTATCGAGAGTGTGAACTCAAATGACAAAGCATTGAGTAATATTGCCGAGTTGTCAGTAAATGTGGATTATACATAAATTATTTGTATAAAATACAAAGCAATGCTATCAGCTAATACGATGCACAAAGTTTGAGATACAAAATTGTTTTGAAACAAAAAAATGATTGCATAGACTGATATTTCATTAAAACCGAAACTGTTTCCTCAACAGAGTTTCATTTCGTGGAGACTAACTACCTGGCTGCCCGCTCCTTTAGCCTCTTATTAACATTCATTTGTATACTAAATTTATAAATCTGTGCATTTAAATAATTTTTACAACAAAAAAAAAAAACATTTTAAAATTACAATACAATTCTCTTCGAAAATTAGAGTAGGCCTAAATATTGTAATTTTACAACACGGTTTCTAATTTTACAAGACAATGGCATTGTAATTTTACTTTGAAGGCTGTCTGAGACGGCCAACATGGCCGACTTTTTCAATGAGATGTTTTTCGGTTTCTTAATAATCTTGTACTTCATAGGAAAGATAGGAGAAATGGTTACCATGGTCTTCTTCTATCCTCGCCCTTATTATTCCCGCGGTACAGGATCGGCGGTAAAGAGGTAAAGGGGTTGGCGGAATAGGTTTTTTTGCGACCGGAAGAAATAGAACAGGCCGGCCCGTCGCACGGTCTGACGCCTGTTGAAAATATAAAAGGAGGGGACTACAAATAAAAAAAAAAAAGGAACGAACGCCCCCGGTTGGGGGTTGGTCGCCATCCACGTACCCACAAGATGTGGGTCCCTGAGCAAAAATGGTTGCCATGGTAACAAAATATTTTCCTATAGACTATTTATAAATTTTACATTTTAAATTCAAATGTACTCTCGGAAACTAAATACAAAAATTCTGGTGTGACGACCACAATACACAACTATCGATTACAGAAGGGAAGAGTGTGCGACCAATCCCACCAGATTTTTTTTATTTAAATAATTTTTATTCTTAACCAATTAAATCATCTTCAAATTATTATATACTAACATTTAAGAAGAAGCACAAAGAGATTTAAAAAAGACGTTTAAAAATAAAAGCGTAATTCTCAGGTATAAATAAATTTGGTTCGAAAAAAAAATGCATGTATGAGATTAATTCCCATATTTATTCTGAAATTAGTTGACGGATTTTCATGGGCTTTTTTTTTGAGGCACAATTAAACAATCAGAGCCTGCAGGGATTTTCACTATTTTTACTTTTTTTTTTTAAGTAATAAAATCAAAATAATTCCATAAAAACAAAATTATCAATGATTACATATAATAATAATATATGTAAATGTTGGAAAATATAAAATAAATAAATAAATAAATTCCAATTTAATAAAGGGTAATATAACGTTTATTGCAAATTAAGTTTGCATCTTAGTAATAATAATATATTAAATCAACTAGCTATTTAATAATAATAATAGAAAGAATAATAAAATCGTGTATTTTATTATATTCATTAAATTCTCCTCTAAAGCAATAATAATATATTTATTTAGACGCCATCAAGACAAACAAGATGGCGTCAAATTCACAAATTAGTATAAATTTTGAAAATATAAATAAATAATTGGAATGATTTTTTTTTTTTAAATTAAAATTTATATAACTAGCCGCATCACCCTCCGGTAGGAGGGCTTTTCTTTCACATCTTGCTATCTTTTTTTTTTTAATTTCTTTTTAAAATTCCTACAGGAGAAGAGACATTAACGTTTATATAAGTCTACAGTATTATTTTATTATTATATTACCATCATTTGACTTTTTCAAAAAATACACTGTAAAAAAAAATTTTTTTAATTTTAGTTTTCAAAATCAGATGTTTTTTTCTCGGCACTCGTTGATGAAATAAGATGTTGGTTTTTCAAATTTTTAATAAAATTTCTTTGAAAATTTTATTAACAGAGATTTATTATTATTATTATTATTATAAACCTAATAACAAACCTCTGTTAATAAAATTTTAAATGAAATTTTATTAAAAATTTGAAAAACCAACACTTTATTTCATCAACGAGTGCCGAGAAAAAAACATCTGACTTTGAAGATTAGAATCTACCCGTCCAGGATCTGTAAATTTTAAATTTAATTTTAGTAAGTTATAGTACCTATACTAAATTTACAAATCTATGCATTCAAATAATTCTTACAACAAAAACCATTTAAAAAAAATACAATTCGCTTAGAAAATATGAGTAATTATTGTAATTTTACAACACGCTTTCTAATTTTACAATGCAACGGCATTGCAATTTTCCTTTTAATGCTGTCTGAGACGGCCAACATGTTACACTGTAAAAAAAATTTAATTTTAGTGTGTTTTGGAATACTAAATTTATCAATTTCCCTTGTAAATGATAACTAACTGTTAGTATCCATTTATCTACTAAATTGACAAATTTATGCGTTCAAATATTTACAAAAAAAAAAAAAAAAAAAACATTTTAAAATTACAGTTTTCTTCGAAAAATAGAGTATGTATTGTAATTTTACATACCATGGGGAACATAAACATTTGCACCCTAACAGGTTTGCAAGACGCCTACTAGTTAGGCAGCCCAATCGACTCACCACTACATATGCAGTGTCTGTGTGAATTTACCTGAGCTAGGGTTCTGAGGGTCTTTTATGATAGACCATAAACCAACCCTTTTGAACAATCTATATAGCGATATAGCGTAGCCTTTTCATATCAAATGAATTTGATCTCAAATTAATAGAATTTCAACATTTTAATTAATCTTATCTTCTTATTTGGAAAAAAATAACTTATTTCACAATTTGAACGTAACTTGTGTCCCAATTTTTAGTAAAATTTTTCCGATATCTATAGACCTTTATACCAGGTAATAATATCTCGGGGCGTTAAAATATTCTTATTTATATTCTTAAAAAAAAAATCTGTTATTTCGGATTTTTGTAACGAGAGGTCTTACAACATAGAATGTGGCATGTTCAGACAATAGATAAAATTTAAATAAAATAAGAGAAAGTAAAAATTTGCGAATTCATCTTTCTATCTCGCAATGCAAGAAGCCAGATCGATGAAATTTAATAAATAATTCTTGCCCTAAAATTGGAGATCTGTTTCAAATTTTGTAGTAAATACTTCAACCGGAAGTAGGCCTACTTTACCTAAGATTATAGAAGTATTTTAAAAATGTAATATTTTTAGTAAAGAAAGTGAGAAAGAAATGCACTTCTCTTTTGAGTAGCAAAGTGGCGAAAATATATTTCAATTCTTTGCTATCGATTCTGGCCTATAAATTTGTTGCCCGGCTATTTAAATGTATGGTATATGTTTATAAAACTTTCAAACCCTTCTTACCAAGAATGGAATTAGGCCACTTTCAAAATTAATAACCAGATTAAAATATTTTTAAAAGGTAATTTTTATAATCTTAGGTAAAGTACTAACTACTTCCGGTTGAAATATTGTAATTACTCCAAAATTTGAAACAGATATACAATTTTAGGGTAAGAATTATTTACTAAATTTCACCGATCTGGCTACTTGCATTGCGAGATAGAGAGAGGAATTCGCAAATTTTTATTTAAAATGTATCTATTTTCCAAAGGGATGGTTTATGGCTTCTTCATAAAATACCCTCAGAACCCTAGCTCAGGTAAATTCACACAGACACTGCATATGTAGTGGTGAGTCGATTGGGCTGCCTAACTAGTAGGCGTCTTGCAAACCTGTTAGGGTGCAAATGTTTATGTTCCCCATGGTACATTGTATACTAAATTTCGTCAAAATTTTTGAAATTTTTTTCAGAAGCAGTTTGGGAATTCTAAAATTACCACACAATTGCACTCTAATTTTCAAACAGCTTTCGAAAATTACATTAGGGCCTGTAAATGGACAGGCCTGTAGACTTACTAAATTTAGTGTTTTTGTTTATGAAATTTGCTTCCTACACAATTGTAAAATCAACAAAATTTTTTTTACAGTGTATATACCAAATAAGAGATGGAATATTTTTTCTCTCCATTCGAGTTCCAGTGTGCGACCCCCCCTCCCCCTCCCCCAATTCTGCCTCCACCAGAAGCCACGTCAGCAAACACAAGTCAGGTACCCGTCAATCCCCAATGCCCCCATTCGTAAATTTTCATAAAAACTTTACATTTTATTTTTTATTAAATATTAGTAAAATTACAATACATTTGTAAACGGTTTTTGCAAAGAGTTTTATAAAAACATACTTAAACTGCATGTTTTGGTCTTGAAAATTTGCTTACAACAAAAAAATCAAAATTCTTTTTACAGTTAAGTCAAGATTTTCTTAACATCTTCCATTGCTCATTTGATGTTTGTAAGAAGGGGGTGAGAAGGGCTCTATTTTAATATTTTTGTGTATTTAAGTCAGGACCCAACCCTCGAGGGTCGCGCCCCTTAATATTCCATATAAATCCATTCTTTCAATTTATTATAATAGCCTTTTGATCATCGCTTATATTTATTTTTTAGCAGACAATAAGACGGAGAGAGCAAACAGGTTTTTGTTTCTTTTCTAGATAAGAGAATTATAGCTATTTTTTTTTTTTTTTTTGTTTCGTTAGCAATGTCAATTAAAGAACATCCATTATTCATCTCATTAATATTAATTGAAAAACAAAAAACACTTATCGGCACAAGTGAATTGTTTTTAATCTTTTATGGACAATTTATATTATATTTTTTATACTCTTTTTCTCTCTTCTTAATTATATGAAGCAAGAAAAAAGTGCCGTGGATTAAAAGTGCAAATATATATAACCTATTTACTTTTTTTTTTTAGGTAGGGCCTATTTACTACTAGTTGCGCAGTCCGCTTTTGAACATTTAAAAAAAAATTTCCATTTTTTGACAATATCTCTTTAACTATAATTTCTAGCATAAAAGGAGTTATCATAATTTTTGTAGATGAAAAGATTTTCTACAGCTTTGTTTTGGAAGATTTTTTCTAAGCCCAATAGTTTGAGAGTTATAGAGATTTTTAAAAAGAAATAAAGGTTTTCTCAGTTTACTAGCAATATCTATTCAACTATGCTTTCTAGCATAAAAAATCTTATCATAATTTTTATAAATCAGAAGATTTTCTAAAATTTTTATTTGAAAGATTTTTTTCTAGGCTCAATGGTTAGCGAGTTATAAATATAATTAAAAAGAAATGAAATTTTTCTCGATTTACAAGAAATATCTATTTCACTATAGTTTAGTATAAAAATAATTATTACCATTTTTGTAGATAAAAGAATTTGGAAATATTTTTTGTAAACAAAATAATTAGAGAATTATAGTGATTTAGACATAATAAGAAATATAGAAAAAAAATATTACAATTTCGGAATATAAACAATATCTCTTTAACTAAGCGATCTAGCATAAAAATAGTTATTATCATTTTTGTAGCTGAGATGATCTTCTATGACTTTGCTTTGAGGTTTTTTTCTCTAAACTCATTAGTTAGCGAACTAGATGTGATTAAATATAATTAAATTTATTAAAACTATTTTAACTCTTTGTATTTGGTTAATTATTATATTTTGAAAAGATCTTTCAAATCAAAGTTGTAGAGAGTGTTATCATCTACAAAAATAATTATAAGCTTTTTTATGCTAGAGTCAACGGTTAAAAAGATATTGCGGTTAAAATAAAAAAAACTGAAATTTTATTTTTATTTTTTGTCATTATAATTCATTATTTAGTGGATTAAGAAAAAAATATTCCATATAAAAGTTGTAAATTTTCTCCTCTACAAAAATGCTAATAATAATTTTTATGTTAAACCGCATGGATAAAAAGATATTCTTGATTAATGGATAAATTTTTCTTTCTGCTCAATTTTAATTCACTATAATTTGCTAATAATTACATATATAAAAAATTGTTTCAAATCAAAGTTGTAAAGAATCTTATCATCTACAAAAATGATTATAACTACTTGTATGCTAGATAGCATAGTTAAAGAGATATTGCTGCTAAACGGAGAAAACCATTATTTATCTTTAATTCTAAATCTCTATAAATCGCTAGCTATTGAGACTAGAAAAATGTCATCCAAATCAAAGTTGTAGAGAATCTTATCATCTACAAAAATGATTATAACTACTTTTATGCTAGATCATATAGTTAAAAAGATATTGCTGTAAATATGAAAAAATTGAAATTTTATTCTTTTTTCTTTTTTATTTTAAATCGTTTTAATTCATTATCTAGTGGATTAAGAAAAAAATCTTTCAAATAAAAGTTGTTGTAAATCTTCTCCTCTACAAAAATTCTAATAACAATTTTTATGCTAGAACGTATAGATAAAAAGATATTCTTGATAAATGGTAAAAAATTAAATTTTTTTGTTTCTGTTTAATTTTAATTTATTATAATTTGCTAACAATTGCATATATCAAAAAATCTTTTAAATCAAAGTTGTTATAAATTTTATACTCTACAAAAATTGTAAAGGGTATTTTTATTTTTAATCGCATAGTTAAAAAGATATATCTGATAAACCAAAAATAGAAACACTTTGCTTTTAGAAATAATAAGCAACAAAATTTTTCCACTATTATTAGACATAAAAAAAAAAAAGAATATTAAATTTTATGGGGGGATTTTATATATTCGATATCTGGCAACGATGGTGGGTGGAGTTGGAAGGCCATCGAATGGGGGAAGCCAATGGAGACGCAGGCGGGATCTGTATTCATATGGGCGTGGCTTGCAGGAGGCGTGGCCTATACGAGTGAGAGGTGGTGGGGGGCTCAAGAGCCCAGAGACGGACAGTCGCGCGTCAGCCGTACTCGAGTAAACATCGTCCCTTCCCTCTCTCTCTCTCAATTACTCAATAATTGTTTTTTTTTCACTCGCTCAACAAGTTTTTGGTTTATTTTGTTATTTTTTTTTTATCTGTCTTCTTCTACAAGCGACATTTGACACTTTACTTGCAACCATCAACAAACAAACGAAGGTAAATATTTTTGTATTCTTTCAAATTCAATATTCGCAAAAATAATCCTCTATTTAATAAAATGCAACGCAACAGTAAAAATTTTAATAAGGCCTAAACATTTTTTTCTTTTTAACAATTGATTAAATTATTGCCTTTTGTATTGTTATTTATTTATTATTATTTTAAAAATTCATTTAAATATTATTTTTCTATTAGAAAATGTAATTTCTAAATTAATATATATATATATATATATTTTTAATTAATAAAAGCTTATTAATTTTTTTAATTTTCTATTAAATTGAATAATAATAGAAAAATGAATAATTGAATTCATTATTTTCTATTTTATTATTGCTAAATAATTATTAATATTCTAGAATTCATTTAAATATTTATTTTTATTATTTTCTATTATTTCGAAAAGTAGGCTACAGTAATTTCTAAATTTAGTCTATATATATAGGAATTCTTTTCTAAATAAAAATCTTTTTTTTTTAATTAAATTATATTATTATTCTCTATTAAATTTGAATAATAATAGAATAATTTAACAATTAAATTCATTATTATCTTTTTTGTTATTGCTAATTAATTTTTTTTTTTTTAAATTACCGGTATGTTTTTTCGTTCTTATATTTCTCTAATTTGAATTTCATTTGTTGAAATCTCATTTATACGAAGGGATTCTTTTTGTTTTTATTATTTCGTCTTTTCATTAAAAAAAATAATAATAATTTATTCTCACTTTTCCTAGTCATTTTTGAAATAAAATCCTCGTTTTGATTATTTATGTATATATAGGCCTATCATTTTTCACTATTTAATTTGAATATCCCTATAGCTGTATTCAAATTAAAAAAATATAATAATAATAATAATAGAAAAAAAAACAATTGAATTAATTATTGTCTTTTTTATTATTGCTAATTAATTTTAATTTATTTAAAAATAAAAATTTGATTTTTTTTTTATTTATCTGTTTTTATTTTTTTATTTCACGGTTTGTGCAAGATCTATTTATTTATTTATTACGAGTTGTTGAAATCTCATTTAAATATGAAGGCCTCTTTTTTTTTATTGTTATTTTTTATATTTCTTCTCCTTCTTCTACTTAACATTCAATAATTAATTTGAATTATTCTAATTTTTTTATTTTATTTATTTTTTTTTTTTACCATTCTCATAAATCAAAATTCATTTATTTATCTCTTTAAAATAAAATTCTTATTTTTTAATTAAAGTTGAATAATAATTCAATATTTTTTTTTCTTACTAATTATTGGCAATTGTTTTTTTTTTTAAGTTTAATAATAATAAAAAATTTAGTCTATTATTTTACAAAAATTTCTAGCAAATAAACAGTTTTAATATATTTGTAGCATCTATAGTTTTTTTTTAAAGGCAAAAGTTGGCAAAACATTTTTTTATTAATAATTACTAATTTCATTTCATTTGATTGTTGTTTTATTATTTATATTAAAATTAATTATGTTTTGATTATTGATTCAAAACAAATGTTTTATTCTCATTTAATAAGTATATTTATAACATTCACAACGAATTAGTGATTTTAACTACAAGAAGGAGGATTTTTGTTGAAATTAGTGTGATTAGCAGCACAAGATGCGATCGTTGAGGTAGGCCTATATGGTTTATATATTCATTTATTGTTATTTTCTCAAGTTGTTCAATTTTTTTTTTATCTATATTTTAATATAGAGTGAGTGGTTTTATAGATATAAACCAATATTGTTTATTTCTTATTTAAAAAATATCCATTCTATTTTATTTCACCCTGATTGAATGGGAAAATGGAATCTGAAGGAGAAATGCATGTCGGATTGTCATTTAAAGGGGAGAGCAGGCAAAGAGCAGTGGTCGGGTCCCTGGTGGTACCAATATTTGAGATTTGATTCTCAAATATCGCTAGAGTAGCTATTTCATTTCTCTATTGCTCAATATTTAAAAGCAATTTGGAAAACGATTCCCGGTAGATGTGGGAAAACCAACAAATGATTAATGTTTTCTTTCTCTTTCTGAAATTTCAATCGGATATTTTTTTTATTAAAAACAAAAAAAAAATAAAATAAATCATTCTCAGGGGAATGGATTTACTTTTTATTTACTTTCACATATTTTATAGCAAAATCTTATTTATTAGACTTTCTGATTGGATTAGAGATTAATCTAGTTCAGGGGTCGGCAACCTGCTGCTCTTTTATCCAAATTGTGTGGCTTTTTAGCTTGTCCAAAATATATTTATATTTATAATCGTATGGAGGAAGGCCGTCTAATTTACAGGAAGGTGAAGAAAATAGACTTAATTCGGCCCAAAATAATTTATTACCCATGTCTACGTTTCGGGGACTAAACGTCACCCATCCTCAGGACCTTAAAATACAACACAACAACAAAACTTTATAAATAAGATCAACTTAAAAAGCACGATATTAAAGAAATAAAAGAAAGAGAGGACAAGTACACTTACAATGGTCGTAAAGTCTTTCGTGCCTCCAGCACTCGTGTAATAAATACAACAATAATTTGTTGTGTGAAATGATGGCTGTATTTTATATTAGGGTTCAGCTCACCATATAGCCAAATTGTAATTGTATTTATTACACGAGTGCTTGGAGGCACGAAAGACTTTACGACCTTTGTAAGTGTACTTGTCCTCTCTTTCTTTTATTTCTTTAATATCGTGCTTTTTAAGTTTATCTTATTTATAAAGTTTTGTTGTTGTGTTGTATTTTAAGGTCCTGAGGATGGGTGACGTTTAGTCCCCGAAACGTAGACATTGGTAATAAATTATTTTGGGCCGAATTAAGTCTATTTTCTTCACCTTCCTATTTATATTTATTTATAGACAATATATTTCGATTGATAAATAGGAGAAGAAAACCAGCGCCTTTTTTTCCACCATACACACTATTTATTTGCAAATATTTCGGCACCCATCATCAGTGCAGTAAATAGTTTTGGTGGTGGATGTCGCCTATTAAATATTTGCAAATAAATAGTGTGCACGGTGGAAAAAGAGGCGCTGGTTTTCTTCTCCTATTTATCAATCTCATCCTCCAGCCCAAACAATCAACGATTGACAATATATCAATATTTCTATTAAAAAAAATAAAAATATACAGTATTTATACCGTAGTCTTTAGTTTAATGCGGCTCTTGGTAAATATTTTTTAAAATTATTTAAGAAAAAATGGCTCTCTACCTAAAATAGGTTGCCGACTCCTGACCTAGTTGAATCATGATTTAATTCAATATTTATATAGCCTATATGAAACATATTACCTTATATAAAAATAAATAAATAAGTAGGATATAAATAGGTATATAGGAAACCTTCCTATTCTGAAAGACCAATCTGGCTAGTGTCATTTATACTTCCGAGTCTTCTGAGGCTAATAGGAACAAGAAATTCAATAGTCTGGAACAACCACCATTCACGAGAGCTTCCTAAGCGTCACATATTTCGGGCATACGGAAAAATGTGATTGAGCCACCCCCAAGAGATGCCATCATCAATCCCGATCCCCTTATGATAACTACTGCATTTATCTACTAAATTTGTAAATTTATTCGTTTAAATATTCAACAAAAAAAACATTCTAAAATTACAATTTTCTTCGAAAGAGTATGTATTGTAATTTTACATTCATTGTATAGTAATTTTCGTTAAAAATTGTATTTTTTCCGAAAGAAGTTTGGGAATTCTAAAATTACCATACATTCGCACTCTAATTTTACAACACATTTGTAAATAGTTTTTGTAAAGACTTACTAAACTTACTACTACCTCTATATATGTTAATATATAAAGAGAAAAAGTATTGGATTCATGTCAAAAATTCGATGTCGAGATTCTAATGGATATACACGTTTTGGGGTTGATGTGACATCCCGTCCTGTGGAAGGGACGTCCCTCTCAGTGATGCTTCTTCGAAAGGAGTTGTTGCTGAGGGAGTCTCTCCTCAAACTAGGACATCCTCCCAAGCTTAGAAGAGGTTAGATAAAAGGAACTAGAAATAAGGATTAGTTCACTAGCTAGAGATGAACGCAGGAGGAGGAGTTAGAGATAGGAAATAATGAAACTCCACGGGACGCCGGTAGATGGCTACGGCCAGAGGCCGGTTGGGTTTGAGGTGTTTGTCTTCGTGCACGAGAGCACCTCGGGTAAAGCAAACGGGGATCCCGATAATAATTTCAAACTATAATAAATTGTATATGTGAACGTTATTTTAGTCCGACAATTTGGCCGTCCTGATGAAGTGCCCTCGAAACGTCAACTGCAAAAAATAAATTTTCCCTGAATCCTGATTCGTTAGCATAACATAAAGAGAATCTTAAAAAAAAAAAAAAATAGATGAGATAACTACGCTCTATAAAAAAATTTTATTTTAAAAAGTCCAAAAAAAAAAAAAAAAAAAAAAACTAATCTATAATAAAAATTAAATAAAATTTTTGCATAGAGCTAATTAATAAATAAATTTTATTAATTTATTACTTGAGAAAACGGATATATTTTAGTTTTTTTTTTTTTTGTTAAAATACTTGCAGTCATTAGTTGAGGTGTAATTTATAATAAAAAAAAAAAAGAAAAGATGAATAAATAAATAAATAATTTTAAATTAAATAGAGTTGTTAGAATAAAACAAAAAAAAGAGAGTAAAAGAGAGGGGGAATTTAGATTAGAAGATATTGAACTTTATTTTTTATTTTTTTTCGTTTTTTAATTTCATCATCCGGTGAAAAATGTCATAAAACAGAACATGGTGATATTTTATTATTATTAAAGGAAAAAAAAAAAGAGTTGGCGAAAAACTGCACGAATGAGAAACGGTTAATTAAATAATTTAGAAATCAAATGTTCTAACGAAGAATAATAACATTGTGTGGTTTTATGAAACCACGATGCAAGTGAAACTTTTTTTTTCGTTTAACTGAAAATTTTCAGAAAATTATTCAATTAACGGTATTAAAATCGCGTTTTTAATCTTAACTTAATAATTGGAAAATGGGAAATCAATAGACGCATGTTAAAAACTGAGAACAATATTTATTTAATATTTGAATCAATTTAAATTATTTTAAAAATTATATTTTATCAATTTAAAAATTGAATAATTAAATTTCACAATTATTTTTTTATAATTCGTCATATACACTGTAAAAAAAATTTTGATGATTTTACAATTTTTTTGTTGTAAGCAAATTTCCAAGACCAATAGATACTAAATTTACTATACAGTTGAATTATATTTTTACAAAACTCTTTGCAAAAATCGTTTACAAATGCGTGGTAATTTTACAAATATTTAGCAATTTTCGAGTCCAAATGTGTGGTAATTTTACTAATATTTAGCAATTTCGAGTCCAAATTTGGTAATTTTACTAATATTTAGCAATTTCGAGTCCAAATTTGGTAATTTTACAAATATTTAGCAATTTTACAATCCAAATGTTTGTAATTTTACTAATATTTAGAAAAAAGAAAAAAATTTACGACTGGACCCATCATAGGTTATTGACCTTTAGGGGACGGCTCTACCTGGATGGAGTGAAGTAAATATTTTTATTTAATGAAAAATTCCTCCAGGATTTGAACACTGACCTTTTTGGTAGAAGCCTTGCTGCCCTGCTTAGTCCATTTGACCATCGCATCACCTGTTAACTAATGATCTATCTCTGCTATTTGGCATTCAAGTATGACCTCATTGTCAACTATTTTTACTAAATAATAAAATAAAAAATAAACTTAAAGTTATCTTAATATTATTATTTTTTGTATTATTATAACTTAAATAAATCCTTATAGTGCCAAAAATGTCTTTATTAAGAAAGCTAAAAAGCTCGGCCATGTTGGCCGTCTCAGACAGCCTTAAAAGGAAAATTATAATACCCTTGTATTGTAAAATTAGAAACCTTTTTGTAAAATTACAAACCCTTTTCTAAAATTACAAACCGTGTTCTAAAATTACAATGCCGTTGTATTGTAAAATTAGAAATCGTATGGTAAAATTACAATATTTACTCCTAATTTTCCAAGAGAATTGTAATTTTAAAATGTTTTTTGGTTGTAAAAATTTTTTGAATGCATAGATTTGTAAATTTAGTATACAAATGTATGGTAGTTATCATTTACAAGGAAAATTTGTAAATTTACTATACTAAAACATACTAAAATTAAAATTTTTTTTACAGTGTATATTAAATTTCAATTTTCCTATTTTTGTCGTCACGGCTTGTGACGTCATAACTTGTAGCGTCACGGCTTGTAACGCGACATGCTGATAGAGGAACGAGAAAATTTGAAAAAGTTCCACTTTAATAAAAACCAGATTATTATTATTAGAGTAGTAGAGGGTTTCAAATGATTTTCACGGAGGGGAAAAAATTTCAAAAAAAAAATATATAAATTTTTTTATAGGAAATACAAGTTTTCGGTTTCGGCCGAAACTAAGGTTGAGGCCGAATATTCGGTTTCGGTTTCGGCTGAAAATCTTGTTTCGGTCGGACCCTACTAATCAGATTTCTTGTGAAGAAACCAGTGTTATTTTTGGTTATTGAATTCCTACTTCTATTTTTCTAATAACTTTCTATTCAATAACAATAAATGAATTTAATAATTAAAGACAAAGCAACCCTGCCTTTCCCTTTTTTTTTTTTTTTTTTTTTATTTAATTCAATAGATTACAAATAGTTGGTGTTGTTTTTTGAATTGCTAATGAATAAACAAATTAGAGAGAGACTCGTTAGTAACCCGGGCTGTTGAGAGTCCCCCCCTCGTCCCTTTTGGTTCTAAATTTAATTTATAATTACATTTGGCTTTCTGATAGGAATCTCTCTCTCCAGCCAGCAGCAGCGAGTTATTAGAAAACTAATTTAAAAGATAAGCTAATAAACATTTTGGGGGCCGTGTGGCTTGGCGTAATTGGCAAATCCCCCCCATCTATTTGCTTCGATCAAAACAACAAGTGTTAATTTTATTATTTAAAAAAAAAAAAAGCTTTTAGGCTTCAAATATTCATTATTAAGAGTGAATACGTTTTTTGGCTCAGGAGATGCTGGATATTTAAATTGTGTATTTGCGAGCTTCTAAAAAACGTTCGTTTAGCAACTCATAACTTTTTAATTATACGATCTAGAATAAAAAGACTTATTATCATTTTTGTAGCTGAGAAGATTTGCTACAATTTATATTCTTTGAAAGTCTTTTTCTAAACCTAATATTTATTGAACTATATTGAATTTCAATTTCAGAAGAAAGATTTCTGAATTTTTATTTATTTGACACGAATATCTTTTTAGTTATTAGGCCTAAAGCATAGAAAATACTATTATCATTTTTGTAGCTAGATAGAATTGCTACAACTTATATTTGAAAGATTTTTTTCTAAGCCTAATATTTATTGAACTATATTAATTGACAGATATGATTAGGATGGCAGCCAGGGAAAGAAAAAATTTAATCATTCTTTATCCAATTTTTTAATTCGATTTCCGACGTTTCAGACGCAAGTCGCGCCCTATGATCAATGAAACAAATATGCATGATAAAGTTAATACTTTTTAAAAAAACTTTACAATCGGTAAAAAAAGAATAAAGTATTTGAATTTGTGTTAACTTTTTATCAAGCACATTTGTCTCATTGATCTGGGGCACTTTAGTCTGAAGCGTCCACTCCAGCAATAAAATTGGATAAAGATGATTAAATTTTCTTCCGCTGCCCAACTCATATCTGTCAATTGTCATTATTATTACCATTTAACTCCCAATATTAATTTTTTTTTATTTCTCACGAATTATTGTTTTAACTATTAGGCCTAGCATAGAAATAGCTATTTATGGTTTTTGTAGCTGAAAAGATTTGCTACAACAACGACTACCAGAACAAAACAATTTCATTCTTCCTTTGTCCCCTTGACCTCCCGTGATTGGAACAAGCTCCCCGCGTCTATCTTCCCCAAAACCAACAATCTTCAGACTTTCAAGTCTAACCTCAACAGGCATCTTCTCAGTTCCCGCAGTTGAGTTTCCCCTTTATGCTTCTCCTTTTGTTTTTATTTTCTTCCTGGCTGCATGTGACTATTGGTCATTATAGGTCTTCGGACCTTATGCACCCATTCAAAAAACAAAAAAAAAAAAAAAAACTTTGATTTGAATTATTTTTTTTTTTTAAACTCACAATAATATTTCAAATTAAAGATTTGATTTAACAGTAAAATTTCTTCTATAAATTCGTCAATTTAGTTTAAATTTGTTTGAATGTGGGATTGTACAATTATTTATCTAACTTTCTCAATCAATGAAGTTTTATTTGTCTATGGCCAAGTTAGTGGTGGCTGAATAAAACAATACAGTATATGGTATATTATATAGATTTTATTTTTGGCAGCAACTGTAGCTAACAGTTTCGATGGTTCCCTCCATCATCCTCAGGCCTAAAAATAATAATACAAACAATGTACATTAAGTTTATTTTTTCTTTCTTTAGGAACTAGTTTTTAAACATAGGTTAACACAAAAATATATATATACATGTAACTAGTTTTTAACATAGGTTAACACAAAATATATATATACATTTGTAACATTTTTTAAAAAATCTGGTGTGACTAAAGCACACAACTTTCTCTTACCCTTCGGTAAGAGAAAGTTGTGCACTGTGCTGGTCACACCAGATTTTTAGCCGAGATATATTTAGTTTTCCATAGCACCCTTAGTTTCAAACTTGCATTTAAATGTTGATTGCTTGAAATAAACTATGGTTATTTTTCAAAATTTTAATCTCATATTTGGACATTTTATACACAATATAGATTCGTAAATAAATACAAAATTTCATAAGAATTGGAAAAAAATTTTAAATGCGTAAAAAGTTCCAAAGGGGACCCCCCTCTTGAATCGAAATTAACATACGTAAATCCCTGTAGGAAATTAACATTGGGCCAAATGCGAAGATAAGGTAGAAAATTTAAAACGCGTAGAAAGAGAGGAAGATAGTTTTGTGAGAGAGAGAGATATGTTTTCTCCGAAAAAAAAATGGGCGTTTAAATAATAATTGATTTTTAATCTAATAAAAAAGAAAAAGATTTAAATTCGGTTACCATGGCAACCATTTATTTCTCCTATCTTTCCTATGAAGCAGAAGAGTAAAGTGTGCTTCAAACAATTTTGAGGGCAAAACGAGAATATACATTTGAAAGAGCATCTAAAAAATAATTGATTTTTTGAATTTTAATCAAAATCGTTAGAGCGAATTTTGAGAAAATCGAAAAACTGAAAAGTACATCAGTAAAGTACTAGTACTTTTTGGCCGATTTTGATTAAAAGCTTATTTTGTCGGTCCCGGGGGTGTTTAACTTAAATATAAAATTTCAGCCTCCTAGCTCAATTCCTTCATGCTTAAAATTGAACACACACAACACACACACGGACAGACAGACAGACAGACAGACAGACAGACAGACAGACAGACAGACAGACCATGTCGCGAAAACCACTTTTTGGATTCAGGGGACCTCAAAACGTGAAGATCCATCAAAATCTCGACATCGAATTTTTGACATGGAAACCAATACTTTCTCTCTCTATATATTTCATATATAGGGTACGAGAAAGTAAAACTAGTTCCTAAAGAAAGAAAAATAAACTTAATGTACATTGTTTGTATTATTATTTTAGGCCTGAGGATGATGGAGGGAACCATCGAAACTGTTAGCTGCAGTTGCTGCCAAAAATAAAATCTATATAATATACCATATATTGTTTTATTCAGCCACCACTAACTTGGCCATAGAAAAATAAAACTTCCATTGATTGAGAAAATTAGTTTAAAAGTTTATGCAGTAGCAGGGCCGGAATTAGGAGATTTTTTGGAGGGGGGCAAAATTTAATTGCCGCCCCCTCCCTTAAAATTTTCTATACAAAATTCACATCATTTTACCTTTTTTTTTAGTAAATCTTTCTTTTAATTGCCGCCCGGGGCACATTGCCCCCACTGCCCCTCCCAGATCCGGCCCCTGTGCAGTAGAAAGAGCAAAATAAAATGTTTCAATACCAACTCTGAAACTATTTGACGAAATTCTTATGTAGATCATTTTCCTAGGGATAAGAAACTATTATTATTAATTTTAATTAGTTTACCGCACTTTGTGGACGGATTCACTTCTAATTTTATTACCATTTAATCGTTGCTGTCAAGCGATGCCAGCACGACAAATCTCGAATGGGTGATCTCGAGGAATCAGTACGTTAAAAACTCAGCAGCCAAAAAGGGCATAATTTAAATAAAAAAAATCTGGTGTGACTGGCGCATAGCACACAACTTTCTCTTACCTTCGGTAATCGAAAGTTGTGTACTGTGCTTGTCACACCAGATTTTTTGTGTCGATATGTGTTTAGTTCCCGGCAGTAGGGAATATTTGAATTCAGATGTAAAATTTATAAGTATGGGAAAATATTTATATTTTGTTACCATGGCAACCATTTCTCCTATCTTTTCTATGTAGTACAGGAGTAAAGTGTGCTTCAAACAATTTTGAGGGCAAAACGAGAATATACATTTGAAAGAGCATCTAAAAAATAATTGATTTTTGAATTTTAATCAAAATCGTTAGAGCGAATTTTGAGAAAATCGAAAAAAACTGAAAAAGTACATCAGTAAAGTACTAGTACTCTTTGGCCGATTTTGATTAAAAGCTTATTTTTCCGGTCCCGGGGGTGTTTAACTTAAATATAAAATTTCAGCCTCATAGCTCAATTCCTTCATGCTTAAAATTTGACACCCACCCACCCACCCACAGACAGACCATGTCGCGAAAACCACTTTTTTGGATTCAGGGGACCTCAAAACGTGAAGATCCATCAAAATCTCGACATCGAATTTTTGACATGAATCCAATACTTTCTCTCTATATATATATTACATATATACATAGGTAAGAGAAAGTAAAAAACTTCAATAATAGAGAAAAAACAAAGAATACAATAATTATTCTTAGTTATATCTTCCACCTTGGTAGGGCCTTCCCCTCTTCAAAATTAAGGACCATGATTAAGAAGCCCGCAGCAGGCGAGTAGCGCGGCTAGTTACAATACCCTTATTTTTTTGTTTAGAGAAATATCATTTTGTGTGAACGGGTAGAGTACACACACACACACACACACACACAGATTAATCGTTCAAAGAATATTAATTCGAACTGGTTGTGTCTGTCTGTGGTGGTCGTCGCCAAAGCAAGACTTTTCAAGGAGAGTCGGTCTTTTCATTGTTAATTATCTCTCTCTCTCTCTCTCTCTCTATGTGCACTTGTCTTGTTTATATTGTATATATATTGGCATTTCTACGAATTCATCATCAATTTTATATATAGCTACGGATAATTAGATTAAAAATTTGATATCAATTTTTTTTTTTTTTACTAACACATGAACTTCGGCTCTCTACTTTAACTTTTGTGTTGTGTTCTACGCTTGTCTCACCAGATTTTTTGTATCAATATATTATTTAGTACTAAATTAAAATTCAAAATATCAAATTTATAACTCAAAACGTGTATTTCCATCAAAATTGAATTTCTCACTATATATTAAACTCTGTTTAAAGAGCCGGAAAGTTTTGTAATTTTTTTAATTTAATAAAAAGACGTCCGTCAGCAGCTTATAGAACAAATTATATTAATTGTATATATGTATGTATAATATAGAAAATAAGAAAAAAAAAGCTAATCTCTATATACAATCAACAAAAAAAAAAAAAATGAGAAAATTATAAATTTGTAGATGGCGTGTTCTTTAATAATTAAATTTCCAAAATTACCAAATTATATACGTATATACCCGAGTGTGTGTGTGTGTAAATGTACAAGATTTATTTATTTTTTATTATTTATAAAATTGTTTTAATTATTTATATTTAAAAGAAGGTGTTTACACGTATTTCAAAATGAAATTAATGAATGAATTAATATGAAGCGACTAATTGCGGAATTTTGCCAAAAAAAAAAATTTATTTATTTATAGGTCTACAACTAAATAGTTGTGGAATTTAAAAGAGATTTATTTATTTCCTTGTTTATAATTTAAACAATATTAAATATTATTTGGTTTTTACTTTTTCTTACCTCTATATACGTTAATATATAAAGACAGAAAGTATTGGATACATGACAAAAATTCGATGTCGATGTCGACACGAAAAATCTGGTGTGACAAGCACATATGCAATAGTCATACCAGATTTTTTTATTTTAATTATAATAGAGACTATTTTATTTTATTTTCAGAAATGTGTTTTTTTTACTATTTCATATCCAATATATTATACAAAAATACAATTAATATAGTGTGCATAAAACTGAGGTGTTTCACACATCATCACTCTAAATATCTAAAACTAAAGATCTGATCTGAGGATGACCTTTTAGAGGTCCAAACTGATCAAAGTGCGCATTCATTAACAGTCGACCGTTCGTTCAATAAAGATCTGAAAAAAAGTAAAAAATTTATTTTTTCTTACTTTATTTCAATTTAAACTGCTCACGATTAGTAACTTCTAAGTGAATTTTCAATTAATTTATTATGGGCCTGTTTCTATTATTCATTATAAACTATATCCCATATATATATATATATTATATATATATATATATATATATATATATATAATAGCGGAGTGTCCGTCTGTCACACTCTGTGTGACCTATCTCCCGTTGGAATTTTTGAACGAAATTTTGCAGTCTTATAGAGGACGTATAATAGCGGTCCGTTTGTCACGTTATGTTTGATCGACTTCCCGTAATTTTGAAACGAAATTTTGTCCAAGAAAAATACTCCGATCCCGGAATTCTCAAAAAATTTCAGAAATGCAGAATTTGCCCATTAGAAAGCATTGAGTTTTACTTTTGCTCTAAGAAAAATTAAAGCCAAATGAAAAATTAAAGCCAATTAATTGAAAAATATAATTACTAGATGGCTTAAATAAAAATGCCTGGACCCCCTAATATATATAAATTTATAAATAACGGTTATCGTAAATGTCTTATATGGCCTGAGCTGCCGAAAAGACAGTGTGAATGTGTGTGTGAGTGTGAGTGTGAATGAGAAAAAAGTGCGAATGTTTTTTTTATAAGAAAAATATAATTAAATCTTTCAAATGAAAAATAATAAAAATTATTATTTAATTAAATTTTTATATATTTTTTCTTAGAACACTGTTCCAGACAATGATAAAAACAAAAATGCTATATGCATCCCCACTCTCTTAAAACGAATTAGTAGAATTTTTACTTATTCAAATAGTAGGTAAGAAAATTACATCAAATTTAGTCATTTTGAGTATAATCTACTAATATATTTAGTAAGTTTAATGGTTACTTTTAGATTAATTATTTTTTACTAATTCAAAAAGTAGTTCATTCAATTCCGGTTGTCTGAGAAGCCAACATGGCCGACTTTTTCAATCAGCTGTATGATCGGTTCCTTAATAAAGACATTTTTGGCAGTTATAATAATACAAATAAATAATAATATTGAGGTAACTTGTATTTTTTGTTAAAAATTGCAGGAAATATATGTTAAGTCAAAACAAATAGATTCCAAATTTTTTTTAATTAATAAAATATTATTTTTTAAATAGTCAATTAAGAAATATTTTTACTTAAAATTTAGTAAATATATTTCTTGATATAACGATAATTAGTTTTATTAAGTTTATTTAGAAATAAATTGCTGGGAAGGAATATAGTATCATTCAAGTAAAAAGCAGTGTTAACACCAGCGACATACTTATATACCAAATAACAGAGAAGTAAGTCAAGTTTAAGTGGGTTTGGCTAGAACTCTAGTCAGTAAACACAAGTTTGGTCTCGGTGTCATCACACCTTATTTCATATATCTTAAATGTTTCTTTTTTTTGTCATTATTTTTTTAAAAATTCACTTTTTCAATTAGTGAATTTTTCATATTAATAATTTTTACTAATTGAAAAAGTGGATATCCACTATTTACGGGTGGTCTACTTTGCACATCTTAAAAAAGTGACTATACACTATGAATTAGTAGTTTTTTACTAATTCGTTTTTAGAGAGTAGCGTGGTACACAAACTGCTCAAGAACCAATCTCTCAGCACTACAACAAACGCAGTCAAAGGCACTAAGATTAATTGCTGAACCCCCTCCCGGAACAAATAACTCCATTATACATGTCGGTCTCGGAATTGATACTGTATTGGAAAATCTGGATAAAATTAACACCCGATTCAAGATGAAATGCCTTATGCACGAAAACCCCCTGATTGGACAACTCTACCGGATTTGAAAACCTTCCTTGACTTGGCAATCAATCTAATTGGACCCAATTATCACCCCATCTCATTCATTGTTCCACTAATTATCCATATAATTGTTTTTGTTACTTTATATAACAAAATAGGCAAAGGGTTTTTTTTTAATTTTTCCCTTCAAAATCAAATGATTGAAAAGACAAAGCAAAGGCCAAGAAGAATTAAGAAGCCGCCGGATGAAAGACAACGTCTGAAGCCGCGAGACAACACGAACAAATTACAAGCATTGTATTAATATGTAAACTGTAATTTACACAAAGGAAATAAAACTTTTATTTATTTTTTTCTTAGAGATCGGGGATGGGACTCGGATAAAGACAGACAGACAGACGGACACCCTACTATCGTATATATAGTTCTTTCTGGAGTAGCGGACTAAAGTGTCAGCGGAGGGAGGTCTCCTAGTTAATCCGTCTTAAGCGGGTATAGTAATTTAATAATTCGATTTCGAGTTATTCATTCCACAATTTTTGATATCTTTGTCACCATCAGATTTTAAATGGAAGAGAAAAAATTTTATTCTAGAATAAAAAATTCGAAAATATCATCGATTAATCAATATAATAGCAGAACAATTTTGTTCAATCAATCAATCTTTTCTTTTTTCTAAATTGATTAAAAGGGAAGAGAAGAGAAGAGAGGGAGGGGTGGGGAGGGGGAAGGGGGAGTGATTTCATTTATCTTTTTTTTTTTTTTTGAAAGAATGAATTCAATTTTAAATTGATTCAAAGAGGATGTTAAAAGAATGGATGAATAAAGACGTTTTTTTTTTTTTTATATAAAATTGATTTTTTGACGTAATTGAGGGAACAAAAACAATAAAGAAATGTATGTGTGTGTGTGTGTGTGTGACAGAAAATTGGACAAAAATAAATTAGACTTTAGGTAAACTTCAGTAGGGTGCCATCATTTTTTTTTTTTTTTTTTTTTTTTTTTATAGATAAAATTTAAAAGAAACCTATTTTACTTTCTCTTACCTCTATATATTACTTTCTCGTACCCTATATATGAAATATATAGAGAGAGAAAGTATTGTTTAATATGCAGAGAGAATTTGAATCGAAATTAACATGCAAATCCCCAAATGGAGATTTAACATTAACTCTATGGAAGGAAGAGCCGGAAAATGAATTTGAAAATTCTGAAATACTGCATCAGTAAATTGCAAGGGCGGATCCAGAGGTGTTTCTCGGGGGGGGGGGGGGGGAGGGTAATCTGGTGTGACTCGTCGCACAGCACATTTTTTTTCATAATTTCGGTAATTTAAAGGCACATTCTGTACTTGTTTGCCAGAATATAAATACAAATCAAATTTTTAAGTATTAATTTTTAAAATTTTACATTAAAAATAATTTTTTTTTTCGAAAAAAAAGTTTTTTTTTCAAGTCTCGGGGTGGGGGGGGGTAATTACCCCCTTTACCCCCCCCCTTGTATCCGCCCTTGGTAAATTGTACTTCAAACAATTTTCACGAAGAATTTCACTGATAGCATATGGCATTTAAAAAATATTTTTTTTTTTTTTTTAAACATTCACACTCACACACACACACATTCACACAGTCTTTTCGGCAACTTAGGCCATTTAAGACTTTTACGATTACCGCTATATATGAAAATACCTATTGGGGTCCAGGCATTTCTATTTAAGCCATCTGGTATTCAAATGGCTTGAATAAAATCATCGGACTGCTAAAAAATAGTTGATTTATATGAATTTTAATCAAAATCGTTGGAGCCAATTCAGTGGCGGATTAATGCAATTTTGTCGGGGGGGAGGCGGTTTTTTTTTTTTATTTTATTTTTTTATTTAAGGACTTTGTGGGCATCTATGGCCATTTAGACCCCTTTCCTATTTATTTAAATTGATTGGTAACAAATTCTATTGAAATCCCGGAAATCATAATTTCTTAAGATTACTAGTTTTTATAATATTGTGAATTTCTTCTCGGGGGGGGGGGCGATCGCCCCCCTCGCCCCCCCCCCCCCCCCTTTAATCCGCCCCTGAGCCAATTTTGAATTTTGAATCAGCATCTTGTTATGAATCATATAGGCTCTAGAAGATTCTGTAACTTGTCATTCCCCTTTCCTCTAATTAACAAGTATGTTCAGAATGGAATGAGATAATTTGAGGAAATAGGGACTACCGGAAGTCGGTAAATAACAAACAAGGGTGGGTGAATTCCAAAAGAAAGAGAGGATTCCCTCTCTCTCTCCCTCTCTCTTTTACTCTCCACTATTATCAGAAATAGGTCACGAAGCTAAGATTTTTTTTTTTACCTGAACGACCTTCTCTCGATGTTGTGTTCCCACCCTGTTAGAGATTTTTTTTTCCTTTTTGCCAAAAAATAAATATCTCTTTCAGCCGGAAATAATTTAACGGGATAACTTTCTCTAAAAATAGGTGAAAGTAATCTCTCTCGTTTTTTTTTTAACTTTCTCTTACCTCTATATGTGTAAATATATAGTATTGGTTTCATGTCAAAAATTCGATGTCGAAATTTTGATGGATATACACGTTTTGAGGTCTCACTCTGGGACGTGATAAGAAGCTTTTGAACAAAATCCTCCAAAGAGTACTAGTATTTTACTGTTGTACATTTTCAGTTTTTTTTTTCGATTTTCTCAAAATTGACTCTAATGATTTGTTTAAAATTCAAAAATTATTTTGAAATGCTCTTTAATATGTCTATTCTCATAATGCTTTCAAAATTATTTGAAGCGCGCTTAACTTTTGTACTTTTTAGGGAAGTTAGGAGAATTGGTAACAAAATATAAATATTCTCCCATGTTTATAAATTTTATTGTGTGGAACGCCTCCGATAGCCATCGATACTTGTATTTAAAAGTTATCTATATATATAATAGCGGTGTGTCCGTCTGTCCGTCTGTCTGTCCGTCTGTCACGCTCTGTTTGACCAACTTCCCGTTGGAATTTTGAAACGAAGTTTTGCAGTCATATAGAGGACTTTTTAGAGAGTCCGGGAAAAATACTCGAGTCTCAAAATTCCTATAACTTTTTGAGTTATTATTTCTTAAAGTTACGATTTCTCCCATAGGAAATGTATAGGGAAATATTTATGTATTCTTTTCATTTGTGTATTCCATGAATGTAAACAAATCCTCAAGCAGGGACTGCATTTGAATCGAATAATAATAATAGCCAGCTCACGGGGGGTCCAGGGGGGGGCGAAACTCCCGCCTTCGGCGGGCGACGCGGCTAGTATAAATATAATCCGAAAAGGGTTTAACAAAAAAAAAAAAATCTTGAATTTTAATATACGTATCAACGGAAACTCGACACCGAAAAATCTGGTGCTTGTCAGCACAGAACACAACTTTTGATTACCGAAGGTATGAGGAAGTTGTGTGCTGTGCGACCAGTCACATCAGAATTTTACCCTTTAGTTCTCATAAATTCAAATCAGTCAAAGAGTTCTTTGCTGAAGTACTTTTTCAATTTTTTTTTTTTTTTTTTTTGATTTTCTTAAAATTGACTCTAACGATTTTGTTTAAAATTCAAAAATCAGCTATTTTTTTTTAGATACTCTTTAAAATGTATATCGGTAAATTTTTTCGTGATAATTGTTTGAAGTACACTTTACTGATGTATTGTAGTATTTCAGATTTTTCAAATTCTCTTTCCGGCTCTTCCTTCCAAAGAGTCTATGTTACATCCTCATATGGAGATTCGCATGTCAATTTCGATTCAAAAGGGAGTCAGTTCCCTTTGGGAAAAAAATTTTTCTTATGAAATTTTGTATTAAAATTTTGAAAAATAATCATAGTTTATTTCAAGCAGTCAACATTTAAGTTTGGAATTAAGGTGCTATGGGAAACTTAATATATCTCGACACAAAAAGGTGTGGCCAGCACGGAGCACAACTTTCTTTTACCGAAAGGTAAGAGAAAGTTGTGTGCTGTGCGCCACATTTAATCTGCTGTGACATCAGATTTTTATTTTATTAATCAAGATTAAAATAATCATCATTACTATAAATAAAGCGCTAGAGGCCAGCTTCCGGACGCTGATTTGCTAGAGTTACAGGAAATGGTGACGGAGCGGGAAATTTAAAATTAAAATCAGAGAGAGAAATTTAAAAATGTCTAAACCGTCAGCAAGAATAAATTTGATGCATTTGCTCGCAAGGGGGTCCAGGGGGCGTAGGGTAAATAAATAAATGGTCAAGTATAGAATTGCGTTCTGAAATTCAATGCCTTTGAGAGACTACTATCATTTCGATTGATGATTGATGACATCATCATCGTCATCATATTCTCCTTTTTCTTTTCAATTTATCTAAACGACGACGAGGACGTTCTCTTTTTCTTTCTTGGCTTAATAGGGTGTATTATTGTATATTAAAGGATTCTTTTTTTGTGTTCAGGTAATTTATATCTATTATATCCGTATATTAGTAATTTCATAATTATATATAAATATAGGGAGATGGTATTTATTAATAACTAAATTATTTTTTTTTTCATGCCTTTAGGGATTTTTTTTTATTGATAAAAATAAAAATATCCGAAAATAATATGCCACTGTCCTCGTTTCATTTATGGGCGCAATTGACATTAATTATAATATTTGTATGATATAATAATATCGACAATACATTAAGAGCGGATCCAGAGGTGTTTCTCGGGGGGGGGGGGTAATCTGGTGTGACTGGTCGCACAGTACACAATTTTTTTTTTCTAATTTCGGTAATTTAAAGGCGCATTCTATACTTGTTTGCCAGAATATAAATACAAATTTTTAAGTATTAATTTTTAAAATTTTACATTCAAAATAAATTTTTTTTTTTTCGAAAAAAAGTATTTTTTTTCAAATCTCAGGGGGGAATTACCCCCGTTCCTCCCCCCCCCTTGTATCCGCCCTTGCAATACACATAACACGGAGGGAGCGGGGATAGCCACATGTGGAACGTCCCTCTGTTGTCGTCGACAACGCACAGTGCTTCAAATTGCTATTCTAGTTGGACAAAATTCCAAATATTTTTTTCTTAAATTAATTTTGAATCATATGCAAACCACTCTCTGATGTCTATTTGAACAGAAACTGTTCAGGAATTTCTCAGTTTATGAAGGGGTTGTTTGTCTTTTATGGCTAAAAAAGGGTCAAATGCTTTCTGCACATTTTTACCATTCTTAATTTTAGTATGATTTGGAATACTAAATTTACAAAATTTCCTTTATAAATGATAACTACTATGCATTTATCTACTAAATTTACAAATTTATGTGTTCAAATATTTACAACAAAAAAATATTTTTTCGAAAAATAGAGTTGGCATTGTAATTTTACAAACATTGTATAGTAATTTTCGTTAAAAATTGTATTTTTTTCGAAATTACTTTGGGAATTCTAAAATTACCACACAATTGCACTCTAATTTTCAAATGTCATTCTAAAATTACAACACATTTTCATTCTAATTTTCAAACGGCTTTCGAAAATTACAATAAATTTGTAAATGGTTTTTGCAAAGATTTACTAAATTTATTATGTTTTTGTGTAGGAAATATGCTTCCTAAACAATTGTAAAATTACAAAAAAATTTTTACAGTGTAGTTTGTAGGTAATGCTGCGACACATTCGACAAAAAATTGTTCAATTTCTGTCAATTCTCTTCTTTTAGACTTTAATCTAAAGTTAAAACTATATTAGAACAATATAATTAAAAGATTATTAAGTTACAACGTAAATTATAATGAAAACAATTTTGTTATTATATTAATGTAAATATAAAAAATAAAATCATTGTGTGGTTTTATGAAACCACGATACAAGTGAAACTTTTTTTTTTCAGATCGTAGGCGTTTAACTGAACATTTTCAGAAAATTATTCAATTAAGGGTATTAAAATCGCGTTTTCAATCTTAATTTAATAATTGGAAAATGGGAAATTGTTGGAGGCCGTAGGAATCGAGGAATCCCATAAATGAACAAATCACAATTTAAATATAATAATATGTATTTATTAAAAAGAAACTTATTAAGATATAACATAAAAGAACGTTGAGAGGACAAGGCAAATTTTATATGGCTAACAGCTGATCGCATCGAGAGAGTTGAGGCCGGCTGACAAGGTCGTCGAGGTAAGTACAGAGACGAGCCAAAGCATGAGTTTATCATAGGTTCACAGCTCGGGCCACAGATGGCGTCTTATGCGTGGCGGAATAAATTAAAATATACTTCTAACACTTCCCTCCACGCGCTAAGATGACTTAGTTCGTAGACTCGTAGATTCCCATAAGTTCTAGGCATGAGAAGTGCTTCATTCTGGGAATCGACTTCGTTAACACGTCAGCAAGGTTTTCTTCTGATGATACATGTTCTATCTTCAACATCTTCTTTCCAAGGGCATCGCGGACGAAGTGGTGCCTGATATCGATGTGCTTACTTCTTCCGTGAAATACAGGATTTTCGGCCAATTTGAGCGCTCCATTATTATCAGTGTATAACATTATTCTTGATAATTCTTTGAAGCCAAGTTCTTCTAGAAAACTCTTCAAATAAATGGCTTCTTTTGTTGCGTCTGAAAGCGCCATATATTCGGCCTCAGTCGAAGATAATGCCACGGTTCTTTGTTTCCGACTTTCCCAACTTATAGGACCATCATTCAGGATAAATGCGTATCCGGTGAAAGATTTTCTGTCAGTCGTGCAGTTTCCCCAATCTGCATCAACATATCCTTTCAGGGGTTCATTCTTCTTCTTGTATGTAATGCCAAGATCGATGGTTCCCTTGAGATAGCGTAGAACACGTTTGGCGGCGGTCCAATGGACTTGTCTATAACAGCTATTAAACTGACTTAAATAGCTTACGGAGAAACAAATGTCGGGTCTGGTAGTCACTGCGAGATATGTGAGAGCTCCAATAAGTTCACGATATGGCAACTTCGCTTCTTCTTCGCTTGGCGGTTCTTCAGTCTTGCATATCTTCGTATTGGAATCCAATGGGGTTCGAATCGGCTTGCAGTCTGACATTCCAAAGCGGTTCAAAATATCAGATATATATCCTCTTTGATTGAGTTTGATTCGATCGTCTTCTCTCTTGAATTCTATCCCAAGGCAGTACTTCACTTCTCCCAGATCCTTCACTTTAAATTCTTTTGAGAGTTTGTCTTTTATTTGAGAAATAGTTTTGGAATTCTTGGATGCAATAAGAATGTCGTCAACGTAGATCGCGATTAAGCAGCTACTTCTTCCTTCTTTCATTCGAAAAACGCAGGAATCGGAATGAGTAGGCACTGCTCCAAGGGTCTTGAGAATTTCGCTTAGCTTAGCATGCCAACTTCTTCCGGCTTGACGAAGACCATAAAGAGCTTTGTTGAGATGGCAAACCTTGTCACCTTCGAGCAGCTCTTTAAGCATCCTTCTTGCTTTCATCTTGATGTTTTCACAAACTCCTTCATCTTCAGTGATTCTCTTAAGTATTTCTTTAAGATTCTTCGGTGGCTCCATGAAAATTTCTTCATTAAGATGTCCGCTCAGGTAAGCGCACGTAATGTCTAACTGATGAATTTTCATTCCATATTGAACAGCTAGCGAAGATAAAAGACGAATGGAACCCATACGAGCGACAGGGGCGAACGTCTCATGGAAATGAACTCCAGGTTGTTGTTTAAATCCTTGAGCGACTAGGCGGGCTTTCCTCTTCTCTAAGGCTCCGTTACTTCGAAATTTATTTCTTAGCACAATTCTGCTACCGATTATTTCTTTATCTTTAGGTCGTTCAACCATCTTCCAGGTGTCATTTTCGAGGATAGATTCAATCTCCTTTGAGATGGCTCGATTCCATTCTTCAGCTTCTGGACTATTCATAGCTTCTTTCAAAGGAACTTCACTTAAAAATGACTGCTCACAACTTGAGGCGATCTGGACTGGTTCTTCTACCTTAGAAAATTGCTTTTTAGGGCGTCCTGGAAGACCTGTTCTTATTAATTTGGGTCTTCCCCTTCCTCTGGCTGAACTTCCGGATTCGTCGGTTGAATCCTCTTCATCTTCGGAAGTATTGTCGAGAATTTCTTCTTTGTCTTCAAACTGAATAAGTTGTTGGCTTGACTGATTTTCTCCATTCTCGGCGTCTTCAATTTCGAGACTTGAAAATTGATTAAAATTATTCTTAAAATCTTCTATAAATTTGACGTCTCTGGATATTTCAACTTTTCTTTCTTCAGGAAGCCAAATACGATAGCCTTTAGACTCTTCGGAATATCCGAGAAAAATACCTTCTTTGCACCTTGAGTCGAATTTTCCTCTTCTGGGATTTCGATTCAAACACAGCACTTTACAACCAAAATCTTTAAGGTTGCCGATGTCGGGAATCTTCTTCGTCCACAATTCATAAGGAGTTTTTCCATTTAAGCTTTTCGTAGGACAACGATTTCTGATGTAGTTGGCGGTATTTACAGCCTCAGCCCAAAATTTAGGAGGTAGACCTGACTGCATTAGAAGACATCTTGCGGTATTCAGCAACGTTCTGTTCTTCCGTTCGGAAACTCCGTTTTGTTCCGGGTTGTAGGGGACCGTCAAACGCCTGGTAATTCCATTAGCCTTCAGAAGTTTGTCGAAATTTTCACTTAAATACTCCGTACCATTGTCGGTTTGAAGACATTTAATTTTCTTCCCTCGCTGCTTTTCGGCAAAAGCGATGAATTCTCTGGTGGCTTCAAGGACCTGATCCTTAGATCTTAAGAATCGAACTTCGCACCATCTTGAATAATCATCAATGAATTCAATAAAATACTTGGATTTGTTCAAAGATTCTACTCTCATCGGTCCGCATACATCAGAGTGGATGAGCTCCAAAAGACTTGTCCTTCTTTCAGATTTCTTCGGAAATGAAGTTCTTGTCATCTTCCCCTGAGAACAGACGTCGCAGCTTATTTCATCATTACTTGCCATATTCAGGTCTTTAATGATTCCTCTGCTTTTTAAATTGTAGAGATCCTTTGAATTCAAATGTCCAAGGCGTCGATGCCACAGCATAATTTCGTTTGATGAATCTTTAAACTTAGTCGCGTTCTTACAAGATTCTTCAGATTCTTGAACAAAATATAAGTCACCTTCCTTCTTGGCAATTATCTTCGTTTGCTTGTCCGGACCAATAATGGAGGCGGAATCCTTTTTAAATGTAACCTCGAATCCTTTTTGAGTGATCTTGCTCACTGATAGAAGATTCGTTCGTAGATCGGGCACGTGAAGAGCCTTATCCAATGTTACATGCTTTAACTTGCCAGAAACTTCTGTCTTGAATTCTGCTTTTCCTTCAGCTAATATATTCGTAGATGAATTGTTGGCTAACTTGAGCTTTCCACGCTTGGAATTATCAATCTCAACAAATTCATTTATATTCTTACATAAGTGTGAAGAAGCGCCGCTGTCTAAACACCATTTCTGTATATTATCAGATGAATCAGAGGTGAAAGCCTCACTAGCTACAAGACCAACTTGTTCGGAAGATTTAGCATTTTGTTCTTTCTTCTTTTTATTTTTACAATCTGCTGCTTTGTGGCCAATTTCTTTGCATGAATTACAACGAAATCTAAATGTACCTTTCCTTTGTCTCTCATTCGAAGAATTTTCTGAAGCTGGAGATTTTCTGAAGACATTTTTATTTGCAAACATTCCACTGGAATTAGAAATACGCTCTTCATTCTTGCGAGCTTCACTTTCTTCTAAAATTTTTATTTTTAACGTTTCGGGCGTCGGAAGATTGTCACGAGATTCGATGGCGCATCGAAAATTTTCATAACTTGCAGGGAGGCTATATAGAAGCATAATGGATAATAAATCCGAATTAATTTCTACTTCCATATCTTTCAACTTATCAACTGCATCAAAAAATCTATCAAGATGATTTTTAACGTTTTCACCCTGTTCCATTTTGGTTAGAGTCAATTGCTTTAAAAGTGTCGCTTTTCTTGCGGGGCCTTTCGATTGATAAATTGATTCTAATTTTCGCCAAACTTCGTGGGAGGTTTCGCAGTTTTTTATTTGTTTAAGTTCGGAGGGGCTGATGCATAAAATAATATCAGATCTTGCCTTTCTATCATTTTTAATCCATTCAGCAATGGCGGCTGTAGAGGCGGCATCCGAGGTAGTTGCAATGGGTTTTTTAATTTCACCGATCACATACGACCATTCATCATTTTTGATAAGTACGGCCTGCATTTGCATCTTCCACGTATCATAGTTTTCTTTGTTAAGAGTTTCTATTTTTAAAACGTTCATCTTCACGAGAATTTGTATATATATTTAATTTATTTATTTTAATCTTTAATCTTTAAAAGTTAATTTTTTTTTTTTTTTTTTTATTAATGTTTTTCACTCAAGTCAATTAAAATAGAATTTCACTTTAAATATATATAAATGTACATACGTTTTAATCTTATATTTAAACTGATTCACTTTGTTCGTTTTATCACACGCACAATTTCTTCAAATGAATTTTTCAAGTGTCTTCTGTGAATTTCCTGGGGGCCTTATCGTGCTACTGGGCCCATAACCTGTTGGAGGCCGTAGGAATCGAGGAATCCCATAAATGAACAAATCACAATTTAAATATAATAATATGTATTTATTAAAAAGAAACTTATTAAGATATAACATAAAAGAACGTTGAGAGGACAAGGCAAATTTTATATGGCTAACAGCTGATCGCATCGAGAGAGTTGAGGCCGGCTGACAAGGTCGTCGAGGTAAGTACAGAGACGAGCCAAAGCATGAGTTTATCATAGGTTCACAGCTCGGGCCACAGATGGCGTCTTATGCGTGGCGGAATAAATTAAAATATACTTCTAACAGAAATCAATAGACGCATGTTAAAAACTGAGAACAATATTGAAGATTTGAATCATTTTAAATTATATTTTATCAATTTAAAAAATTAAATCTCATAATTATTTTTTTATAATTCGTCAAATATATTAAATTTCAACTTTCCTATTTTTGTCGTCACGGCTTGTGACGTCATGACTTGTAGCGTCACGGCCTTTGACGTCACAACTTGTAACGCGACATGCTGATAGAAGGGCGAAAAAATTTGGGGGGATAAAATAAAAGTTTCATTTTAATATTCTCGATTAGTCTCCGACTTATGGTAATAATGTTTGATTAGAATGAAAATTGTAGAATTTATATAACAAATTTTTACAACCATATCTCACCAACTTATTACAACATTTCAACTGCAGTCGTTTTTAAGTACCACCTGTGCACTTGCTCCGACTCAAGCGAACTAACCTCTAATGGAAAAATTCGTGAAGTTAGTAGCATTTTATATGTAATGAAGATGGCAACATATAGCATCATGGTATCTAACTTCATGAGGATATGTTGCTAACTTCATTGCAACATATCCTCATGAAGTTAGATACCATATGTTGCTATATGTTGCCACCTTCATTGCATATAAAATGCTACCAACTTTATTAATAATACAAAATGTGTATAATTAAAAAAAAATTTTTTTCTCTCTAGATTTTACGATAATAATAAAGAAGTTCTTCTTCTCAATGAGTAACAATCCTTTAGAAAGTATTTCAATTTCGTTTTCTAGTCCCACCATATTTTTTCTTTCAAATTTCTTGTTATCCAGTATGACTGAAGGTCGTGAGGCTCATTGAAGGAGGGAGTCATTTTATATTTTCCTTATTTTTTTTACATTTTTCTGTTTCTTTTATATATATATTTAATTAAATTTAATTTAATTGGTCATTAGAGTCGTCATCAAACAATGTGTGAGTGAAATTTAAGAGGTGTTTGATGATGATGATTTGAAAAAGGTTTTTTTTTTTTTTTTTTTTAATTTACCGAATCATTCAACTAATTGACTTAATTACAAGATTTTAACAAAAGATAACAAAAAAAGAATGCGATCCCCAAATGGGGATCATAGATGATCAATTGATGGATGAATGTACACTGAATAAAATAATGAATATTTGAGCCCTCGGGCTTGGTCTAGTGGCTAGCGTGCTGGCCTTCTTTACCAAGGGTCGCGGGTTCGGATCCCAGGCAGTCCGATGATTTTATTTAAGCCATTTGGATACCAAATTGTCATGGTAAGGGTATAAATCTTTTCCATGTTTATAAATTTTACATCTTGAATTCTAATATATCGATGGAAACTGAATATATGTCGACACAAAAAAATCTGGTGCGGCAAGCACAGAACACAACTTTCGATTACCGAAGGTAAGAGAAAGTTGTGTGTTGTGCGACCAGTCACACCAGGTTTTCTTAGACATATACCGTATATATAGTATTTATTTAAATAAAAAGTTATTTAAAAATTTTTTCAAAATTTCCTAAACATAGATAGGGTTTACCATAATTTATCCGGATAGACGACTGACCAGGGGCGGTCTGGGGAATGGAAAATTTTTTGAAAATTAGCTATCCCCTGAGACGTAAAATATTATAAAACTTGCTTTGAGTTTAAAGGGCCCGGGGACCTAAGGAAAAAATTTAAAAAAAAAAGGATTTTTTTTAAAATTAAAACTTTAAGATTTGAGCGGACCCTTTGAAAAAAATTTTCGTTTCCCGTACCTTAGAGGGGGGAACTAGGGGGTGTTTTTCCCTGCCCACAGGAACAGTCAACGTGTTTCTCGAATTAACGAGGAATAAAAATAAAACTTCTTATTTTATTTATGAATCACACATTTGTGGTGAACTCTGCTACAATTTCAAGAAAATGATTTTTTTTTTTATTGAAATTTTAAGGGCCCCCTTAGGAAAAAATTTCCAAAAATGATTTT
>JAKCPI010031258.1:0-26292 GCA_023213315.1 Euborellia annulipes
AATTTTCCTTTTTATTGCAGTAAGAAAATATCGATAGGAAGTTCGATGACTCAATCACTATTAAAAAGAAAAAAAATATATAATTATTAATAGAACAATTAATATTTCGTTGAAAAATAGTTAATAAATACCTTTAATAGTTTATTTGAGCTTCATCGCCTCGATTAGGGGACTCAAAGGGATCACGATGATGGGACACGAAATGGAAATCAGAATGAATTCCCAATTTCACCTATAATAAATCACTCTATTATTTTTTAATAATTATTTTAATGTTTGAAAAGAAATTTAGTGATTATCAAATACCAGGAATAATTTTCTTCCCATGATAATAAGATGTGAACATCATCCTCTTCATCGACGTTAATCGTTTAATAATAAAAATATCGAGTTGAAATGATTTGATTTATTTCAAACAATATCTGAAATTAAAAATATTCTTTGGATTAGATTAATTAAAAGAATCATTTGAGAAAATATAAATATTGAACTTACATGAAAAAATAATTATTAGCTGAGAAATGTCAAATTTTTATCATTGAAATTTTCATCCATCTCATGACCGATTTTAAAAATTTTATATTCATTTCGAAGCACGTTTAATATAGAATAAATATCAATAAATAGTTTGTATTAAAATGATTTAAATAATATGGATGATTTAAGATTAATTATTCACAAGACGGCATGCATGGCTCTCTTTGATTTGGAGGCATCATAGAGAATAGAAAAGAAACGCGAGCTGCGCATGTCCAATCTGGCAAGCAAAGAGAATAAAAAAAGGAGACTTAATCAAAAAATCATATATTGCGTAATAATTCTAAATATATTTTCAATAATTAATTTAGCCTATTATTTATTTTAATTAAATGGCCCGGGGGGGGGGGGATTATTATTGATAGTAATAAATAAAATAGTTTATATTATTAAATAATAATAAAATTTAGGCTTATATCAATATTAATATTTAATTTTCATATTTTTTGGTTACCAAATGGCTTAAATGGACCCTGTTATGCAATGGTGTGTCAAAGACCAAAAAAAAAAAAAAATGAGAAGCACGGAATATTGTTTCAAATGCTTTAATTAATAGTATTTTTTATGAAATATGTCCTAAAAAAATTTATATTTAATGTTACTTGCACAATTGACAAGAAAACGGGGCGGGGGCGGGGGAGGGGGGCGGGGGATTATATATAATCCAATGTAAACAAAAAACTATTGTTTTTTTTTTTTTTTTTTTTTTTTTTATTTATTAGGGGTGACCCTTCAGTCATTCCCTTCACATACATATATACAAAAATCCATATAAATAACATAGTAAAAATAATAGAGTAGCAAATTGCTTTATTGTTGATTTTCTCAAAACTCGATGTTTGGTCTTTGACACACCATTGCATAACAGGGTCCAAATAAGAATGCCTGGACCCCAATATATATACCAGGTATATATTCATAATAACGTGTATTGTAAAAAGTCTTAAATGGGCTAAGTTGTCGAAAAGACTGTGACTATGTGCATAGGCGCCGGAACTGGGGGGGGGGCAAGGGTACATTGCCCCTCCTGGCATCCTACAGGGGGGGGGGGCAGAGGGGGGCAAAATTTCTTTTTTTATTTCATTTATTTTTAAAAATGATATATTTTTACTTTTGAAAAATAAAATCTTCTAAATTAAAAAAAATTAAAAGAGTAAGAAATTCATTTTTTCTAAATTTTTTCCAAAAATTTTTGATAAAATCATTACCAAATTTTTTAAAATTTTAATTTTATTAAAATTGTGATTTTATTTAAAATTTTTAAAGTTTTATAGTAGATTTATTTTTGTTTTATACTATTTAAACATATTAAATTATTTTAATTTTCTAAAAAAAAAATTTTTGCCCCCCCTGATTCAAATTCGTTCCAGCGCCCCTGACTATGTGAGTGTGAATGGAAAAAAAGTGAGTGTTTTATTTAATAAAAAAATAATTTCCATACTTATGAATTAAAAAAAAAAATAAAAAATGAATAATTATTTACTTTCACCTCATAAAAATAAATAAATAATTTGGCTCGATTTAACATTAGGTCGACAATTTTTTTTCTATGATAGGGAGCTTTTTTTGGCTTTTTTTTCTCTCTCCATTCATTATATTAGCCAAAAATAGAGGGGGCAAAACCAATTTGATCCAGATTTCTTTAAAAATAACGAAAATAGAGAAGAAATATGAAAGGGACATTAACCTATAAGAAAGGTATTATACCTTATTATACCTTACCATTTCGTATTTTTTTTCTTTCTCGATTGTACATTATAATTTAAAAAATTTTGTACAGTGTAATTTTAGTGGAAATTAATCAAATATTTTGAATGTGTAGCAATATAAAAAAATAAATACAATTATTTTCTATTTTTATTATATTCATGAAAATATATTTCATTAATTTGATTTGACTATCCAGTTTTCATCCAAATATTGACGCTCTTTTGGCATAAAACAAGGTGACTTTTTTCAAACCTGACCCATAGTTTTTAAGATTTCTTAATACAAAGAGTTCTTAATACAAAGTAAATGAAATAATATCATTTTTTTTTAAGTAATTTTGTACCAACCCATTTTACTTACACATTCACGCACACATTCATATCCAGTATACCCTACTATACTGGGCCTCAGCGTTTTTTTACGGAAAAAGTGGGCCGCACATCAAAAAAAAGGTGGGAACCGTTGCCCTAGCTTATTTCCTTCATGGTCAAAAATCTCCACACACACAGACCAATTTGCGTGACCCACTTTTTTGGACTCAGGGGACCTCAAAACATGTATATCCATCAAAATCTCGACATCGAATTTTTGACATGATCGCAATACTTTCTCTCTCTATATATTTCATATATAGAGAAAGTAAAAAATCCATCTTTAATTTTCTATTTAGTTATATCATTAATAATCGAGATCCGTTAACAAGACGGCATCTGCTCCTCTTATTTAGCATCTATATCAATAGAGAGAGGGTTTGCTTCTAGATTTAATCACATCCCTAAAGAAAGGGATATTCGATGAGAAGAGGATGGGGGGGGGGGGCGAGTAACATGGCAAATAATTAATGACGTCATAATGACGTTGCTCTGGATCGGTACGCGAGATTGATTTAATGGCGCCTCCTCAGGTGATTATAATGTCACCTTAAGCAAGATCCCCGTCTGTGTCTGTGCGAACGAGAATTCCTTCCTTCCCTCTTCAATCTAAGCTCGAGATTATAAAATAGATAGAGAAATAGGGATCTTAAAAGAAAATAAGCTAGATCTTCTTAGAATGGATTAATGAAAATCATTTTTCATTTCTCTTGTTATAAATGAGTGTATTTGAGATATTTTGTGAAAAGAAAGAGTGGGGATTATCTAATGCAGCGGTTCCCAACCCGTGGGCCGCGGGCTGATTGGAACTGGGCCGCGGACTTCTAATGAAATATAAAAATTATTTATTTATAATTTTTTTTTTTTTTTTTTTTTTTTTTTTAAACATTCAAGCTTTTTTCTCATTCACACACACATTCACACAGTCTTTTCGGCAACTTAGGCCATATAAGACTTTGACGATAACCGTTATTTATGAATTTTTCTATATTAGGGTTCAGGCATTCTTATTTAAGTCATTTGGTATCCAAATGGCTTAAATAAAATCATCGAACTACCTGGGGTCCGAACCCGCGATGTTTGGTATACGAGGTTAGCATGCTAACCTCTACGCCAAGCCCCGAGGGCTTATTTATAATTAGAGAGCGGAAAAAGTCTTTCGACTTTTGTCAATTTTTAGACTTTTCAATTTTCTTTTTCTCCACTGATCTCACAAAAAGAAAAAAGTTTTTTTTGAGATTTTCAAAATAGACTTTTGCGACTTTTTTTGCGCTTTTTTGCCTGGCAGAGACTTTTTTGACCGACTTTTTTCAATTTTTTTAAATATAATATGCTTTTTTTTTAATTTTGCATTTTCGGCTGAGGCCTTTGAGTGTTTTTTACTTTCTCTTGCCTTATGTATATATGTATCAATAAATATATATATATTATTGATACTATATATATATAGATCTCTATATATAGAGAGAGAAAGTATTGGATTCATGTCAAAAATTCGATGTCGAGATTTTGATGGGTCTTCACGTTTTGAGGTCCCCTGATTCCAAAAAAGTGGTTTTCGCGACATGGTCTGTCTGTGGGTGGGTGGGTGGGTGTGTGTTCAATTTTAAGCATGAAGGAATTGAGCCACGAGGTTGAAATTTTATATTTAAGTTAAACACCCCCTTTCTCTTTAATTCTCTTTAAAATGTATATTCTAATAGAGGTTTTTTTTTTTTTTTTAACACTCACACTTTTTTCTCATTCACTCTCACATTCACACAGTCTTTTCGGCAACTTAGGCCATTTAATACTTTTACGAAAACCATTATTTAATAATATATATTTATTTGGGGTCCAGGCATTCTTATTTAAGTCATTTGGTATCCAAATGGCTTAAAATAAAATCATCGGACTGCCTGGGGTCCGAACACGTGACTTGTTGGTATACGAGGTTAGCACGCTAACCTCTACGCCAAACCCCGAGGGCCTATAGAAGTTATTTCTCCATATTTAAAAAAAACAAGTGCTTGCTTGAGGATTTGTTTGAATTCATGGAATAGACAAATACAAAGAATACATAAATATTTCTCTATGCATTTCCTATGGGAGAAATTGTAACTTTAAGAATCAATAACTCAAAAATTGGAAGTGCTAGGGACCAAAATGTATTTTTCTCTGAACCAGTTTTTTATGCTGAATACGTATATGTAATTTCGACGACCTTTAGTTCAGGCCGTACTTTTTATGCGTACAGACGGACAGATAGACAGACACCGGAGTCTCTGCATAGGCTCTCTCCCCCCTTAGTACTACGTACAGTGAGAGCTAAAAAATATTAATAAGTGGCGTTGTCATTATATTAATACATTCTTTATAAACATTTTGATCGCTCAGTTAACAAGTTAGCACTGTTATTAAACACTCATACATTTTCAATAATAAAATGATTGTGCAACTATAATAACATTTAATGATGCAGGTTTTATTATCTTGGGTGTTAACTAGAAATTTTGACCTACTATTTAAAACGTCGCTATTTACCTTGACAAGGTTATAAATTTTAATTAACAAATTTTGTGTTATGTTTGATGGAGAATGGTTAGTACCCTACAACCACAATCAGTTAATTTAAGTAAGTGACCTTTTAAATTTAATTGAAAAAATGAATAAATTAAAGATGTTTATTATTGAAATATTTTTTTTTTTTTTTTTTGAAAATAACGTCTAGTGAATCTGAGATACGGGGCATTTCATTTATACGCTTGTAAACAAAACCAATGGTAATGATTTTTTTTTCTTGATTAATAAAAAAAAAAAACTGGTGTGACTGGTCGCACAACACAAAACTTTCTCTTACCCTTCGGGAAGAGAAAGTTGTGTACTCTTACCCTTCGGGAAGAGAAAGTTGTGTACTGTGCTTGACACACCAGATTTTTTGTGTCCACATTTATTTAGTTCCCGACAGTATACGGAACATTTGAATTCAGATGTAGGCCTAATTTTTCTTTTTTTTCTCATTCACACACATAGCCTACACACAGTCTTTTCGGCAACTTAGGCCATTTAAGACTTTAAACGATACTCGTATTTATATAATATATATTTATTTGGGGTCCAGGCATTCTTATGTAAGCCATTTGGTATCCAAGTGGCTTAAATAAAATCATCGGACTGCCTGGGATCCGAACCCGCGACGTTTGGTATACGAGGTTAGCACGCTAACCTCTACGCCAAGCCCCAAGGGCAGGTCTAAAATTTATAGTACGGGAAAATATTTAGGCCTATATATTGTTACCATGTCAACCATTTATCCTATCTTTCCTATGAAATACAAGAGTAAAGTAGGCTTTAGAAGATTTCAATGGCAAAATGAGAATATACATTTTAAAGAGCATCTAAAAAATAATTGATTTTTGAATTTTAATCAAAATTGTTGGAACAAATTTTGAGAAAATCGAAAAAACTGAAAAATTACATCAGTAAGGTACTATTACTTTTTGGCCGATTTTGTTTAAAAGCTTATTTTCACGCCCTAGGTGGGTGTCTAACTTAAATATAAAATTTCAACCACCTAGCTTAATTCCTTCATGCTTTAAATTGAACCCAGGCAGACACGCAACCAGACAGAGAGACCATGTCGCGAAAACCACTTTTTTGGATTCAGGGGACCTCAAAACGTGTATATCCATCAAAACCTCGAAATCGAATTTTTGACATGAATCCAATACTTTCTCTCTATATATATTAACATATATATAGAGGTAAAAGAATGTAAAAATGCACAGAGTAATAATGTGATTTAAATAAAGAGGTAAGTTAGATCTTTTTTCCTTACAAGATGGCGGTCTTGTCTCAATTTCGATCCTATCCTGTCTAATTATAATTTTTAAAGTTGTTTGTACTGAAAAAGCCTAAACCTCTCCATATTAATAATATATAAGCCCTCTCTCAGAGAGGAAGAAAAAAGCAATTACAACCGAAAATATTTTTTTTTTACGAATTAAATGCCGAAAGACAACAAAAAAAAAATTGTCAACTTAGCTGGTCATTTATTCTGAAGTACAAAGGGGTGGCCAGTTGTCAAATGGTTGCCAGGTGACCTCAACTAATGACACAACAGAGCCTTCGGAGAGAGGAGAGAATCGCGGTCAAAACCCCATCCAACAACAACAACTAGGTAACACCACATTTGTCATTCCCTTGTTTGAGTGTGTGTGTAGGAAAGCAGGCAACCCCATCGCTAAATGCAATAGCAATGTGGTAGCTAGCTGGCCATCCGGGAATGTCCCCGTGTATATGTGCAATGGGATTAATTCGTACACATTCCAGAATAACCCAACGAACCCTTTCCTCCTCTCACATATACACACAGTCTTGTTACGTTTGTTTTTCAAATTGTGTGTCCCATGTTTGTTGTGGGCTGAATTAAAAGCGTGTCTGTCTATCTGTCTGTCTCCTGTCGCCTATCTGTTACCTGCGTACGACAAACGAATGTTAAAAAAAAAATTTATAATGTTTAGAAAATGGATATTAAAGGTTGGAATGATTATCTGAATAAGAGAGAGAGAGAAATGAGATGGCATGGTGAAAAAAAAAAAAAAAAACAATGGAAAATTCTCTTTAAAGTCCTTCAATTATAAATAATACATACAACTGCCGCAACTGACATAAACTTGTGCCTACTGATTGGTTCAATAAAAGAGAAAGCGAGACAAAAGCAAAAAAGTACTAGGGGGCCAAAGCGAGATATAGTAGAGCAATCCTCTCTTTAGAGGCGGGGAGGGGGGTGGGGGAAGGCTGGGAAAAGATGAGAATTTGAAAAATGCAAAACAAGTCCCGCAAGTTGGTCTGTCTTTGAACAAAATATTTCAGGAACGAAAAGAGCTGGGGGGTTGAAATTTTATATTTGAGTTAGGTACCCATTTGAGACGCAAAAATAAGCTGTTTAATAAAATCGGCCAAAAAGTACTAATACTGATGTACTTTTTCAGTTTTACTTTCTCTTACCTATGTATATATGTAATATATATATAGAGAGAAAGTATTGGATTCATGTCAAAAATTCGATGTCGAGATTTTGATGGATCTTCACGTTTTGAGGATCCCTGAATCCAAAAAAGTGGTTTTCGCGACATGGTCTGTCTGTGTGTGGGTGGGTGGGTGGGTGTGTGGGTGGGTGTGTGTTCAATTTTAAGCATGAAGGAATTGAGCTACGAGGTTGAAATTTTATATTTAAGTTAAACACCCCCGGGACCGGAAAAATAAGCTTTTAATCAAAATCGGCCAAAGAGTACTAGTACTTTACTGATGTACTTTTTCAGTTTTTTTTCGATTTTCTCAAAATTTGTTCCAACGATTTTTTTTTAAATTCAAAAATCAATTATTTTTTAGATGCTCTTTAAAATGTATATTCTCATTTTGCGATTGAAATCTTCTGAAGACCACTTTACTCTTGTATTTCATAGGGAAGGATAGGAGAAATGGTTGCCATGGTAACAAAATATAAATATTTTCACATACTTATAAATTTTACATCTGAATTCAAATATTCCCTACTGTCGGGAACTAAATATATTTCGACACGAAAAATCTGGTGTGACAAGCACAGAACACAACTTTCGATTACCGAAGGTAAGAGAAAGTTGTGTGCTGTGCGCCAGTCACACCAGATTTTTTTTATTTATTTATTTTTTTTTCGATTTTCTCAAAATTAACATTAACGATTTTGAATAAAATTTAAAAATCAATTATTTTTTAGAATATATATTCTCATTTTGTCCTCAAAGTTGTTTGAAGCACACTTTAGGCTACTCTTTACTTTACTTCATAGGAAAGAGCGTGCCTACCTCCTATAACAAACGTCGCGGGTTCGGATCCCAGGCAGTCCGATGATTTTATTTAAGCCATTTGGATACCAGATGGCTTAAATAGAAATGCCTGAACCCTCAATAGATATTATCATATATAACGGTTATCGTCAAAGTCTTAAATGGCCTAAGCTGCCAAAGACTGTGTGAATGTGTGTGTGAGTGTGAGTGTGAATTATAAAAAAGTGTGAATGTTTAAAAAAAAAAAAAAAAAAAAAAAAATATAAAATCACTTTTGAGTTAAGTATTTTTTCTCATAACATAGATCTAGTAAAATTGCATTTAACTATTTGCGAGAAAAAATGTAAGTGGAAACGTGAGACGCGTTTTATTTTATGCGACGTTGCCGCACTGGTCTGAGTCACGAGAATTATTTATTTTCAAATATGGTGGACTGACATTTTCGTGAATTTTTTTCTTGTTATTAATAAAATATTTTTAAAAGCCTTCGTAAGAAAATGTTGATTTTATTTTTAACATATCCTACGGAAGTTTTTTTTTTATCAGGAGTGGCTACATAATTTGATTCATTTACATTCCCTCTAGGCTACATGTTATATTTCAATTTTTTAATAATTAATTAATTACATGATAACCCCTCGGCAAATCTGATTCAAAAAATTATTTTAAAGCCTTAATGTCCGAACAACCTTAAATGCCAAATAATATATTTCGGATGAATAAAAGCTGGATGTGACACTGAGGGGCTGACTTCTTGTGAGTGTATGGATGGTGAGTACAAGTAACCAGCACAAAGGCCTCCCTTTAATGTTATGTTTTTCGCATTATTTTTTTTTCTGAACTTTGGTATAATTAGGACCGTTGTCATAATATAGATTAATTTTTTTTATTTTATTTTATTTTTTTGTATAAATTTGACAAAATAGACTGAGAGAGCGAGAGCTGTCATGAATTTTAAAATCATAAACGACGACTGATTGTTTCCATAAAAAGAGCATTTAATATGATATTAAATTAATTTTATATACATATAATCCAATAATTGTTTGAAATATTATGAGTCATTTAAAAATTGAAATTCATTTTAATTAAATTCATTCGTTCATTCATTTTATGTTACGAACATACAGTATGTTGAAAAAATTTATAGATAATTAATAGGGTTAGAGTATAGGGTGATTTTTTAATAAAAAAAAATTATATAACTTATTAAATAAATTGATGGTTCATTTTTTTTTAATGCCGTTATTATTTTATATGGTATGAATAAATGATGAAATAGAATTAATAAAGATATGAATGCTTAATTAACCAGTGCCCAAGTGTCTGAATTTTTGAGGGTTGAGAAGTGAATGAAAAACATGGGAGGGTGTGTGTTCAATTTTAAGCATGAAGGAAGTGAGCTATGAGACTGAAATTTTATATATAAGTTAAACACCTCCCGGGAGCGTGAAAATAAGCTTATGAACAAAATCGGCCAAGTAAGAGTACTAGTACTTTACTGATGTAGCTTTCCAGTTTTTTTTTTTTCTCAAAATTTCCTCCAACGATTTTGTTTAAAATTATTTTTTAGATGCTCTTTAAAATGTATATTCTCATTTTGCCATTGAAATCTTCTGAAGACCACTTTACTTTTCTACTTCATAGAGAAGATAGGAGAAATGGTTGCAATGGTAACAAAATATAAATATTTTTCTGTTCATAAATTTTACTTCTTGAATATAAATGTACCCTACTGTCGGAAACTAAATATATCTCAACACAAAAAATCTGGTGTGACATGCACAGTACACAACTTTCGATTACCGAAGGTAAGAGAAAGTTGTGTGCTGTGCGCCAGTCATACCAGATTTTTTATAATAATACGAACCACTTCCTCATTGTCGAGAGCGAGTCGAAAATATTGTATTTATGATCATTTCCTATTTTGATATTGTGTGTGTAACCATGATTAGGATCAGCTCTTTAAAAGCCATATTGCACTGATCCTAGTGTATAAATATTCTTTCTTTCTTCAGGCGAATAATTCTATTTCTTCTTTTTTTTTTTTAACACAAAAGAATTCACCTTTCATATAAATTGGGAGAGCTTATTATTATAAATTTCTATTGTAATGGAGAGAATTGTCCTTTTTTCTTCTATAATAACATCCGATATGTTTCCAAATTCCCCCCTCTTTTAGGTGACAATGATAGGTGGCTGTGAAGGGATAGGTTATATAGAATAGAGAGAGAGATGCCTCTCTGGTACAAGAATGCCTTATTTGTGAGGCGCGTGCGAAATAAAGGCCTCTCTCCTTCTCTCTCCCTATATATATATATATTTAACATGCAATGAAATATCACCATGGCGGCCGGCCGGCATAGAGCCTACTCACTCACACCTCCTCTCTGGATTCTATTCATTCCAATTGTGGCCGGATATTCCATCCAAGAGAGCTTCCATAAATATCATTTCAAATGACAAGCGAATAATTCCTCAGGATAATTGCCCATCTATTGAATAATTGAATCAAGGGGGGATTAGTTGACAAATATGTGAGACATGTCACACAATCTGCCTCTGTCTCTCTCTGACTCTCCCTCAAAGTGCTCTAATGGATTTTTTTTTAATTATTAAAAAAAAAAGATTTTTGTTTTTTAGACAGCATCCAAATAAAATGCCAGTAAATTTGATTTTTTTAAATAAGAAAAGCAATAAATGCGAATGCGTCACTTTTGGATTAGTTATCAAGCATAGAAAAGAGATAGATAGATAGATAGATAGGTAGTTTTATTAGGCTCTGAGGCATTTGCCTCCTAAAGCCTCAGAAAGTAGTTACATTATGTTAACTAGGTCTCTCCCAATATAGTATCAACGCTCCTGCTCCTTTCAAAAATTAGAGTATTATACATTGACACGGTCTTTTAGTCAACTTAGGCTTTATAAAACTAATGCAAATACATCGTTTGGTATCCATTCGAAACAATAAAATTAGGATTTGACCAAATTTTATAAATTTTAAGGGTTGTTATTTTTGTTATATTGGTAGCACTTGCTCTTATCATGTTAATCTATTTCTATCTATATGGATCTATTCAACAAAATTTAATGTTCATACATGACGTCATCAGGGTTCAAAATAGTCAGAATTGTCTTTTCGCCATGTTAAAGATAGAACAAATTTGAAATTTTGATGTCCTCTCAAAAAGTCACTTTTATATCAAAGGTATCGATAGTATCTATTTGTATTTTAAATTTCATCCAAATCGGTTCAGCAGGGAAACCTGTAGCTTTGTCTAAAAATTTGAAACAAGCAGCTCAGAACACAGCTTTCGTTTACCGAAGGTAAGAGAAAGTTGTGTGCTGTGCGACAGTCACGCCAGATTTTTTAATAAGGTGAGATTTATTTACCTAATTGTTCATTAAGTTCTGCATCTAATTATGACAGAAACTAGTTAAAACACTTCTTGTAAGAAGAGTGACAGAACTTTGACCTATATGGCTGCACCAGGGGCAGATTTCAACAGAGTATAGAGAGTAGGCCTACATTTCAACAGTTCACAATTTTGGTTGGATAATCAATGAAAATAGGCGTGTAACTTAAAGAAATCAAAATGAAATTGCCTCAACCAACTGAAGTTCACTTGAATCGGATCAAGTGCACAGTACTTGAGAAGGGCTGTGTAATAAGCAGTCGAAACGTTGTGCAGTATTTATATTTTTAATAAATAATTAATAACAAAAATGTGGTCTATAACTAAAAATTTCTGCCATCGGGGTTAGGTGTAGAGGTTAGCGTGCTAACCTCGTATACCAAAAGTCGTGGGTTCGGACCCCGGGCAGTCCGATGATTTTATTTAAGCCATTTGGATACCCAATGGCCTAAGTTTTCCCAAAAGACTGTGAATGGCTGTGAGTGTGTATGAGAAAAAAGTGTGTGTTTAAAAAAAAAAAAAACAAAATTCCCCTAATAATAATCATAAAATTTCTTCACCATGATGAAGGTGAGCTCAGGATACAAAAAACGTCCTGGAGGAGATTCATTATATTAATTCAAAAAATATTATATTTTTAACCAAATAATAATTATTATATTTATAAGACGACTACATGTAAGTATAAAAAGTAATTATTTATTCAAATCCTCGGTGTGTATGTATGAGGGAGGGAGTTAGAACAATATTTAGTAAAGCTCTAGATGGCCCTGTTAAGTGGAAAGAATATTATTAAATTAAATAAATTTATGTCTAACATTCATATTTGATATTTTAAATATTACTAGAAATTATCTCAAAAGTCTCTAGAATTAGAGCGTAACAAAACTCGTTAGTAAAAAAAGCGGAACTATTTAAATAAAAAGTATATAATCAACTTCAAAGCTCTACATTCCTGTAAAAAGCCTGAAAAATTCCCTGATAGTATGCGCTATGCGCCGCTGTGCTGTTTTATTTAATTAATTAAATAACAAAAAGCAGTACGAATGTTTTAAGTAGAAAAAAAAAAAATATATTCAATTGAAATATTTTTTAAACTCTTTTCAAAGCCAAATTGTATTTTGTTTTATGTAGAAAATTTTAAATTGATATAGAATAAAAAAATTCCATTAAGCATTATAATTTATATTTTATTCGTATCAAAATCAGACTTTTGTTTCATCTTAATGGATAATTTGGAAATTTCTATTATTAAATAAGAGAAAGTAAAAGTCTGGTGTGAGTGGTCGCACAGCACACAACTTTCTCTTACCTTCGGTAATCGAAAGTTGTGCACTGTGCTTATCACACCAGATTTTTCGTGTCGAGATATATTTAGTTTCCTCCGATATATATGTATTAGAATTCAAGATTAGGGTTGGTCGAATCGATTTCGATTTTAATCGAAAATCGATTTTGAGCTTCGATTTTCGATTAAAATCGAAATCGATTCAGTGTTTTGAAAAAATCGAAAAAATCGATTTTTGACGGCCGATTTTCGATTTTCGATTTTCCAAGAAAGTGATTTTAGCGACATAATCTGTCCGTCTGTGTTCAATTTTAAGCTTGAAGGATTTGAGCTATGAGGTTGGAATTTAAGATAGACACCCCCTGGAGCGAGAAAATAAGCGGTTAATTAAAATTGGCCTAAAAGTACAAGTACTTTACTGAGGTAGTTTTTCAGGTTTTTTTGATTTTCTTTTTTTTTTTTTTTTTTTTTTTTTAAAAAAAAACATTCACACTTTTTTCTCATTCACACTCACACTCACACACACATTCACACAGTCTTTTTCGGCATCTTAGGCCATTTAAGACTTTTACGATATCCGTTATAGAGATTAATATACATATATGGGGTCCAGGCATTCTTATTTAAGCCATTTGGTATCCAATTGGCTTAAATAAAATCATCGGACTGCCTGGGGTCCGAACCCGCGACGTTTGGTATATGAGGTTAGCACGCTAACCTCTACGCCATGCCCCCGAGGGCTTTTGATTTTCTTAAAAATAGCCTCAACGATTTTGATTAAAATTCAAAAATCAATTAATTTTTAGGTGCTCTTTAAAATGTATATTCTCATTTTGAAGAGGGCTCGCTGGTGTAGTGAGCTAGGGTGTCAGCTTCTGCAAAGAAGATCCCTGTTCAAATCCTTGGCGTGCGGGATTTTTCATTAAATAAAAATATTTATTTAATGTAAACAAATCCTCAAGCAAGCCCTGGATTGGAATATAGGATCTTACCACAATAGCCCTCAGGCAACTCTACGAGGAGAGGGAGTTGCTGTGACATCCCGTCCTGTGGAAGGGACGTAAAGAAGGTTCCCTCTCAGTGATGCATTCTTCGAAAGGAGTAGGCTACACGCCGGTGCTGAGGGAGTCCCTCCTCAAACTAGGACATCCTCCAGAGCATAGAAGAGGTTGGATATAAGGAGCCGGTTGGAACCAGAAATAAGGATTAGTTCACTAGCTAGAGACGAGAGCAGGAGGAGGAGTTAGAGATAGGAAATGATGTAACTTCACGGGGGTGCCGGTAGATGGCTACGGCCAGAGGCCGGTTGGGTTTGAGGTGTGTGTCTTCGTACACGAAAGCACCTCGGGCAAATAAACGGGGATCCCGATAGGAATTTCAAATAAAAATCTCATTTTGAAGTACACTTTACTCTTGTATTTCATAGGAAAGATAGGAGAATTTGTTGCAATGGTAACAAAATATAAATATTTCCCCATGTTTATAAATTTCAATCTTAAATTCAGCCCTCGGGGCTTGGTGTAGTGGTTAGCATATTAACTTCGTATAGCAAAAGTCGCGAATTCGGACCCCAGGCAGTCCAATGATTTTATTTAAGCCATTTGGATACCAAATGGCTTAAATAAGAATGCCTGGACCCCTAATATGTGTGTATTATCAATAACGGATATCGTATATCGTAAAAGTCTTAAATGGTTTAAGTTGCCGAGAAGACTGTGAATGTGTGTGTGAATGAGAAAAAAAGGGTGTTTTAAAAAAAAATCTTGAATTCAAATGTACCTTAAGCTTACTGTCGGAACCTAAATATATGTCCACACAAAAAATCTGATGTGACAAGCACAGAACACAACTTTCGCTTACGGAAGATAAGAGAAAGTTGTGCTGTGCGATGAGTCCCACCATATTTTTTGAGAAATTTAGAAGCTGATGTTTAGGTCTCTTGGTTTGTTAAAATTTACGTTATAACGTTAAAACTTAAGTTATAAACACTAAATATGTTATACCATATACAATGTGTTGGTTTTTAAAGAAGTTATAAAGACTGAATAAATTGATTTGGGCATCAGTAATGCAACGTTCTATTTTTCTTGTTCCACAAACCGCTTGGAAATCGTAAGCAGAACCTTAAAATCAACTTAGGGGCATAGTGAAAGATTTTTTGTAAAAAAATCGAAAATCGATTAAAATCGATTTTTTTAAGGCAAAAATCGATTTTTTTAAAAATCGATTATTTGGTTTCGATTTTAAAAATCGAAAATCGAAAATCGATTCAGCCTCCGAATCTACCAACCCTATTCAAGATGTAAATTTTTTTTTTTTTTTTAAACATTCACATTTTTTTCCCATTCACGCTCACATTCACACAGTCTTTTCGGCAACTTAGGCCATATAAGACTTTTTACTAAGCCATCTGGATACCAGATGGCTTAAATAAAAATGCCTGGACCCTAATATATATAAATTAATAAATAACGGTTATCGTAAATGTCTTATATGGCCTGAGCTGCCGAAAAGACAGGGTGAATGTGTGTGAATGTGAGTGTGAATGAGAAAAAAAGTGTGAATGTTTTTTTTATTAAAAAAAAAAAAGACTTTTTTCGATAACCGTTATTATATAAATATATTTATTGGGGTCCAGGCATTCTTATTTAAGCCATTTGGTATCCAAATGGCTTAAATAAAATCATCGGACTGCCTGGGGTCCGAGCTCGCGACGTTTGGTATACGAGGTTAGCACACTAACCCCTACTCCAAGCCCCGAGGGCATGTAAAATTTATAAACTTGGGAAAATATTTATATTTTGTACCATAGCAACGATTTTTTCTATCTTTCCTATGAATTACAAGAGTAAAACTGAAAAAGTGCATCAGTAAGGTACTAGTACTTTTAGGGTGATTTTGTTTAAAAGCTTCAGGGGGGGGGGGTGCCTAACTTGAACATAAAATTTCAACCTCCTAGCACAATTCCTTCGTGCTTAAAATTGGATACTGACACACACACACACACACAGACAGTATACACAGACGTGTATATCCATCAAAATCTCGAGATTGAATTTTTGACATGAAACCAATACATTCTCTATATATTAGCATATACATATAGGTAAGAGAAGAGTAAAATATGCCTATATACCGTTGCTAGGGTGGCGCAAAAAAAACTAATATTATTTTTCGGGTCTCGTATGAAACGTATTTTCTTTTCGTCTATAAAATTCTACCGTAATGTGAAAAAAATAAATAAATAAAAATCGATTTTTGATGAATTTGGAAATTTTAAAAAATTTAGAGCGACCCTTAAAAATTTTATTTTGAGCTCATCTTTGAAGAAATTTCTTAAAACCTGATAAACTAACATATTTTCATACGAGGCTCGAAAAAAATCACATTAGTCATTTTTTTTTGCGCCACTCCAACCGTTGCCAAAAAATTTTAAAAAGACTGGATTTTCAATTTTCAACTTGAAAGTTTTTTCGTTTATTTGTTTTGATTTTGTTGAGTGTTTGAAGTAAAATAAAAAATGTGTTCATATTATTTCGATACAATTAATTAGAGTTTACGCCAATCAGGATCAATGCAAACATTGATTTATTTAAGCCTACTTAAATAATATCTGAATCAAATTCAAGGGAGTTAAAAAGAAAATGAAATATTTTATTATTGTATTGTTATTGCTTTGATTTTGTTTTAGTCAATCTTTGAAATAAGATGGCTCTTAATTTCTTAATTAGGGTCCGACTGAAACAAGATTTTCAGCCGAAACCGAAACCGAATATTCGGCCTCAACCTTAGTTTCGGCCGAAACCGTAACCGAAACCGAAACTTGTATTTCCTATAAAAATTTTTTTTTATTTTACTTTTTTTTTTTTTTTAATTTTTTTTCCCTCCCGTGAAAATCATTTTACCTTTTTTTTTAGGGAGACTAAAATTTTTTTCTCCCTCAAGAGCAAATTATTTGACCTTTTTTTTTTTTGCATGCGAGTCTCATCCCATTTTTTCAGACTCTGGTTTCGGCCGGCCGAAAGGTTCGGCCACTTTTTGGCCGAAACCGAAACTACGGCCGAAACCATGATTTTTGGCCGAAACTGGCCGAAACCGTAACCGAAACCGAATATTCGGTCGGTTCCTATTCTTAATATGAGGGGCCAAGCAAGATAGAGGAGAGGGGAGCTACTACATTTTTAGTGTTTAGTTCAGGGCCGGATCTAGGGGGGGGGGGGCAGAGGGTGCGTGTGCCCCGGGCGGCAGATATCAGGGGGCGGCAATTAAAGAAAGATTTACTAAAAAAAAAAAGGTAAAATGATATGCATTTTGAATAGAACATTTTAAGGAGGGGCGGAAAATTAAATTTTGCCCCCTATAAAATCTCCTAGTTCCGGCCCTGGTTTAGAAGAGAATTGAATAATAATTACCGGTACTGCTGTGAGAGAGAATGAGCCACGGCTGCTGTGAGGATCTGATGGCTAGCGACTCGAACTCCTCGGCTGGCTGGGAGCCACCAGCAAAAAGAACCTGTCGACAATAAGAAATAATAATTAAAAAAAAAAAATTTAATTTTCTTTAAGCTCTTTTTCGGCATGAGAGGCCATTTAGTCCCCTCCCTATTTATTTCAATTGATTGGTATCCAATTCAATTGAAATCTGATTTTTCCTAAACTTGCAGATATTTCAATAGATAAAAATATTTGCTTGAAACGTTTAAAATTTGATAATTTTATTTTAGATTTAAATTGTGCAAAAAATATCGGATACCCTCTTGTTTAATTATCTATATATATATATATATATATATATACTTATATTAAATTACGATAGAAATTGGGGTCCAGGAATACCATTTGGTATCTACCGTAAATGATTTAAATAAATTCATCGGACTACCTGGAATCCAAACACACTTCTCTCCTTCTCAATATTGACATTTGTTAACATCTCTAACCTCTCGAGGGGAGGGGGAGGGAGTAAAAATGATTAAAAATGATCGAGGGATCCACACGCCCGTAGCAGGTCTGCATAGTGAACCCTTAGGGACACACACAGTAGATCGAAAGTTACCAGAAGAAAAATATGTGTCCCTGGTGCGGGCGTGTGGAACCCTGTGTGTTCCTAAAGGTTCACTATGCAGACCTGCTGCGGGCGTGTGGATCTCTCGATCATTTTTAATCATTTTTACTCGGGTGGCTTCATTTCAACTAAAATAAGTTAGAAAAAAATCATTTCAATTTTTTTCGATAAAAATATATGCTAGGTGTAATTTACTAGTCCAGTACAAATAGAGTAAAATTATATTTCATTCGAAAAGAACTTCCAAATCCGTCTCTGTATAATTTCATGTATATTATCATAATATTTAAAATACATATGAAAGAGTAGCCTAAAGTTCTATTCATATTTAAATATATGATAAATCCTAGAGTCTAAAAATTTGATCATTACATACAAAAAAAAAAAAAAAAAAAAAAGAATCCTCTCTATTTCATATTCAAATTATTAAACTTCATTTGAATAAACAATCCCAATTCCTTTTTATTTATTTATTTAAGTTAAAAAAGCCCCATTCCTCAGCCCCTTAATTATTTATTAGGGTACGTTATGTTTGTATTTATTTATTTTTCATTTGTATATTAACAAACATTGGAATTGATATATTTAGACAATATTTATTTGCTTTCTTTTAAAAAGGGAATGCAAAAGGGCGGAGCTAATGAAAAATAAATTTCATTAAATTTGGCCTCTTGCCGAAATTTTTCTTTCTCTTTCTGTACACATTTTTTATTATTAGGACAAAAAGTTAATATATTTTTCCTCCCTCTAATTACCAGGTGTGTTAGTTGAAATTTGCCGGTTTTTTCGATAAAGAAAACACTTAAGGGGGGCTCGGGAACGAAGTGGCTACGGATGTTTTTCCCAATAAAATGGCGTAGTGTGTCATAAACAGTATGCCCAAAAATCAAGTAATTCCAAAATTTGCCAAGAGATGTCAAAATGGTAGCTAATAATATTTAATGCATTTGGTTGATTTTCATTGATCTTTTAACAATAAATACTTTATAAATGTTATTATATATTATGTATCTTTTATAAAAGCATAAAAATATATAAATATAGGCCAGAAATAGGCCATTAGGCGATCGGCTGTTAGACTAGCCTGCCATCTATTGCAAGAATGCTGAACTAATTTGACAGTTGGTTTTTAAATAAATCATCTAAGCTTATTTTAAAAATTTCTTAATTAATATGTGATTAATAATAACAATAAATTCATTTTTAAATTTTTAAAAAATTAAAGATTATTGGGACAGATTGTTTTTTGGTATTTGCTTGATAACAAAAAAATTAATTACGATAATTTTTTTATAAGTCATTAAAAAAATTATAGCTCGATGTCCCAATAATCTCTTATGAATTTAATTCAATAAAAAAACCGCATTGAAAAATTCCTTATAATAGTCAAGTTTTTTTTTAAATACGTTTAGACGTCGCTCCTGAACCCCTTTAATTTTCAGAGAACCTGCAAGTGAGTGTCCCATCGATGCGAAAAGGCGAGGTCTGAAGAGTACGGCGGATACGATAATATTTCCCAATTAAGTGCTTTTAATGTGTCCTTCACCAGTTTAGCGGTATGAGAGAGCGCATTGTCATGTTGCAAGATAACTTTGCCATGTCTTCGGGCCCATTCCGGCCCTTTTTCGATCAACGCATGATAATTTGTTGCCGTTTCACCAGGTATTAATAACTCGTAGTACACCACACTACACTCGAAATCTCCACTTTTAAATTGACGAAACCATGTCTCACATGTTCTAATCACTAGAGCATGTTCCCCGTAAGTTTCTACCAGCAACCTATGAGCTTCAGCTGCTTTTTTCTTTTGATGAAATGAAAAAAGGAACGAATGCCGTTTTACTTGGAACGAAACTCGACATATTCACTGAGGTAAACAACTATGACGCTATTATTTTGGCCGAATGTTAGATCCTTTTCTAAACTGGTTCGAAATCATATGTTCCGAATACAATTAACACTATCGCGCCCAAGCGGATGTTCTTCAAACGTAAGGTGACAATAGCGATGAGGTGCGTCGTGCGTGTATGGGCAAACGTGTGTGAGTCAATTTCGAAACTGTCAAATCTTGTGAGTTGCACCACCCTGGGATAGGTGATTGATTCTCTAAAACCTACAATTCCTGCTACGTTTTACTTCTCTGTCTACGTCATAATATACTCAGTTAGTAGCTTATTAAAGATACTAAACACGTAATGCGAATAATTAAATTTTTCTCTAATAAAATTCCTAATATCCATGTAAAAAGAATATAGGCCTAAATAAAAGTTACCAAGATTACTAATAAATTATTTATTAAACCATTTTTCATAATTTTTATTAAAATAGGGAGAGGTAGGGTATTCTAATAAAATTTTATATTACACTTATAATGAAACGTCCAAGGCATATATTAATATTTTATTGTTAACATTAGGTCACTGAGTAGAATTGAATGTTTTCCATAAATGCATCCCTATATATATACTATATAGAGGATATATAGGGTATCAGCCATTTGAGTTGTGTATTAATGTTTTCATGTTTCGGCAGTTAAAACGAAAATTTAATTCGCAAGCACGAATTAGCATAGAGCCTTTTAATATTGCATTCTCTCTCTCTCATATCCCTATCTCATTTGCAATATGTTCCAAAAAACGCTGATATATCTATATATAGGATAATCATCATCAATAAAGTTAGACATTGCTATATATATTTTTTTCTATATTAGCGTTCATTTGGATCCTCAGTATTTATACCATATATGGAATGGTTTTGAACCGATTTTAAAATAGTTTTGTGTAATTGATACAAATTACAAAATTTGAAAATTTATTACAAATAACAATGGTTTATGTTTGTTGGGTTGAAATTTAGACAAATTTTATTTGGACGGCGAGAGAAATATAGTCTTTTCAGTGTGGCTAGTTATAATTATAAAAAATCTGGTGTGACTGGTCGTCAGCACAAAAACTTTCTCTTACCTTCGGTAATCGAAAGTTATATTCTGTGCTTGTCACACCAGATTTTTTGTGTCCGCCAATATTAGAATTCAAGATGATAAAATTTATAAATATGGGAAAATACAAGAGTAAAGTGATCTTCAAACAATTCTGAGAACAAAATGAGAATATACATTTTAAAGAGCATCTAAAAATAATTGATTTTTGAATTTTAATCAAAATCGTTAGAATGGTTTTTGAGAAAATCGTAAAAAAAAACTGAAAAAGTACTTGGTCGATTTTGTTCAAAAGCTTCGTGTCTCGTGCCAGGAAGGTGCCTAACTTAAATATAAAATTTCAACCTCCAAGCTCTTTTCGTTCTTGAGATATTTTGTTCACAGACACACAGGCAGACCATGTCGCGAAAACCACTTTTTCGGACTTAGGGGACCTCAAAACGTGTGTGTATTTAAGTTAGGTAGCCTCAAACCTGGACGTGACAGGAAGCTTTTGAACAAAATCGGCTAACTATGTACTCTCAGTTTTTTTTTCCATTTTCTCAAAATTGAGTTAACTATTTTGATTAAAATTCAAAAATCAATTATTTTTTAGATGCTCTTTAAAATGTATATTCTCATTTTGTCCTCAAAATTGTTTGTAAAGAGGAAGGAAGGGGAATAAATACTTTTCTATGTTTATAAATTTAATATCTTGAATTTAATATATCGGCGGAAACTAAATACAGAGGTATATCTCGACACAAAAAGTCTGGTGTGACAAGCACTGAACTCAACTTTCAGTTACCAGAGGCAAGAGAAAGTTGTGTGCTGTGTGGCCAGCAAGGGCGGATACAGGGGGGGGGGTAAAGGGGGTGTAATTACCCACCTCCCCCAAGATTTGAGAAAAAAAAAACTTTTTTCGAAAAAAAATTTATTTTTAATGTAAAATTTTTAAAAATTAATACTTCAAAATTTGATTTGTATTTATATTCTGGCAAACAAGTAGAGAATGCACCTTTAAATTATCGAAATTAAGAGTAAATTGTGTGCTGTGTGACCAGTCACACCAGATTACCCCCCTTCCGAGAAACTTCTCTGGATCCGCCACTGGTGACCAGTCATAATTGGACCCTGTTATGCAATGGTGTGTCAAAGATCAAAAATTCAAAATTGAGTTAAGCACGGAATATTGTTTCAAATGCTTTAATTAATATTATTTTTTATGAAATATGTCTTAAAAAATTTATATTTAATGTTAATTGCACAATTGACAACAAAAATTAAATATAATCCAATGAAAACAAAAAACTTTAATGTTAATTTTCTCAAAACTCGATGATTGGTCTTTGACACACCATTCATAACAGGGTCGAATTAATGGTCTATTTGTAAATAAATTACGAATCGTTCATTTGAAGGTGGGTTGGCTCATTTTTTCTGAGGCTGTAGCAATTTTCACAAGTGTATTAATGAATGTTTTAATGGTATTAGAGAATAATTTTATTATTTATTGAAATTTTTTTTTATGCACTTGCACAGACTCTTTGATTTCAATACTCTCCACATAGTATAATAGGTTCCCCCTATGCATTTATTTTGCAATGCAGATGAACCATTAGCATAGATTGAGCCTGGGAGCATATGTCTGTCTATCCACATCCCCCGCCCACATACACTGATATAATCATTCATGTCAAGAAGATATTATCTTCATTGATTTTCAAATAAATTGTGTTTCAAATTGTGACTAGTCAATGAATTTATATAATAATCACTGAATGACGTTTTTTTTTTTTTCTTTCCATGAATAATTTTGAAAATATTATATATACGCGTTGGATGATATTAATTGAAATTAACATACTAAAGCTTCATTTAAAAAGGCAATTTAGATGAGTTAGTATTATATTAAAAAAAAAAAAGAATAATTTAAATGTTAATTTTATTTATTTTTTTTATATTTTATTGAAAATATATTTAAATAATATATCTGAAATGACCTTTGAAGAAAAGAGATATCTGACCAAAAACATAAAGGTGAAAAGGTGCCCAAGTTCTCTTTGGTTCTTACTTAAATAAACTATGGAAATGGCGCACGAAAAGTCGATTTTCGATTTTGGAATCGACTTGATATTTTTCTATTCTCGGAATCGATTAATCATTTTTCTGAAAGTCGACTTCTCGGCTTTTTAAAAACTCTATAACTCGTGCTTAGAAGTTACTCTATTATATAGACCTACTAGCCGCGCTGCCCGTCTTCGGCGGGCTTCGCGTCTAGTGACAGACAGACGGACGGACACACTGCTATTATACATATAGATATTATACATTAAATATATCTATTTATTCTATTTTTTTATTATATTTATTTAATATTATTATATCTATTTATTATTATATCTATTAATATAAGATTTATTAAGTATTTAAACATATTATTAAATACAACACACACAAATTGTTTTCAATATTTTTATAAAAGACAAGGGCGGATACAAGAGGGGGGGGGGGGGGTAAAAGGGTAATTACCCCCCCCATCCGAGATTAAAAAAAATACTTTTTTCGCAAAAAAATTTATTTTTAATGTAAAATTTTAAATATTAATACTTAAAATTTTGATTTGTATTTATATTCTGGCTAACAAGTACAGAATGCGCCTTTAAATTACCGAAATTAAGAAAAGATTGTGTGCTGTGCGACCAGTCACACCAGATTACCCCCCCCCCTCTCCTCCCCCAGAAACTCCTCTGGATCCGTCCTTGATAAAAGAATATTCCATCTAGAAATTGCCCGTGATATGGCACCGAACATTAAAATAAAATATGAAAATTGAGTATCAAAATAAAACACTAAAATTGAGGAATTAAGAATGCCACACAACATACCTTGACTAATCGATCGTGATGATTGGTGTGTTATGTGTGGGTTTCAAAAGAAGATGAAAGTCAATCAATGAAAACGTTACAAACTATATTACCATCGGATATTGAGTATGGTAAGAAAGTCGTTCAGTGAGAATCGATTCTATATAATCGACTTGAAAGAGTTTCAACTCGATTCTAAAAACAGAAAAAGTCAGTCAAGTCGACTTTTCCATCCCTAGAATCAGGGGATCAGGCTTCTATTTTTATTTCTTGGGGTATTTACAAAGGTAATGTGGACTAATGACAAAGCTAATGATATTTACACGCATGGGATTTGAGAGAGAGAGTGTGAGTTTGGGGAACAAGTTGTCGACTCACAGAGATACGAGATGCTAGCAGAAAGTGAGAGTGTGAAACAATCCAAATAGCAACAACGCCTAGTAGTTTTTACTAGTTTGTTGTTTGAGGGGTGGTGGAGTTACGTTTTCTGTCTGTCCACCACACTTTGACTGTTTCCTGTTGAGAAATGGGGGAATATCTTGTGCAACTCCAAGTCGCGGTTCTCGGTAGGGTTCGTTTGTTTGTCTATTTGCTAAACTAATTGCGCTTGTTTGTTTATATAGGCGAGATGATGAACGGTATGTCGACATGCCTTAAAAGGATGAAGGCTTCGGGGAAAGAGCTTGCACCTGTTTAGATCTGCATAATCCTTTCAGAACAGTATCTACACCTTGTAAATTAAAATAATTTTAATTTTTCTAATCTTCTGTTTGAAAATAATTTCCAATTTTTACTCTCTCTTACCTCTATATATGTTAATATATATAGAGAGAAAGTATTATATTCATGTCAAAAATTCGATGCCGAGATTTTGATTGACATTCACGTTTTAAGGTCCCCTGAATCCAAAAAAGTGCTTTTCGCGACATGGTCGGTGTGTGTGTGTGTGTCTGTGTGCTTTCATTTTATAGAATGAAGGAATTGAGCTAGGAGGTTGAAATCTTATATTTAAGTTAGGCACCCCCCCTAAGGGCATGAAAATAAGCTTTTAAGTGTCTGGATACATTTGATTTCTGACAATACATTAAAACACTTGAAATCAATTTTTTTTTATTAATATCCCATTTAATTACTTGAATTAATTTTATAAAATCTTCACCCGGAGTAAAAATGATCGAGGGATCCACACGCCCGCAGCAGATCTACATAGTGGACCTTGAGGGACACACAGGGATACATGCCCGCACCAGGGACACACATTTTTCTTCTGGCACTTTCGATCTAATGTGTGTGTCCCTGGTGCGGGCGTGTGTATCCCTGTGTGTCCTTTTTTTTATTGTTTTAGAGCGCTTCAACAGCGGGGGTTATTCGCGCTACATATAATACAAATATCAAAAAAGTTTATATATAAAACAGAAAATATCAAAAAAGTTAATATATATTTAAAAAGTTCAATTTCTTTTAAAAATAAAATAATATCATGTGTCCTTAAAGGTTCACTATGCAGACCTGAGCTAAAAAAAAAATTTAAGGGTGCTCAAAATTTTTTTAAAATTTCTCAATTCGTCAAAAATCGATTTTTATTTTATTTTTTTCATTTTTACTCGGGACACAGTGCTGAATCAAAATTAAATGAAAAAATTGAATTGAATAAAATCAACTGGTCGAAATTGGATTAAAACCAGGATTGGTCAAAACCGGTTTAAACCAGTGGTTTTTACCGAACAACCCTGATGACTACTTTTTTTTTTTTTTTTTTTTTTTTGAATGGGTGCTTAAGGTCCGAAGACCTATAATGACTAGTGGTCACATGCAACCAGAAGGAATATAGTTAAAATAAAAGTAGAAGCATAAAAGGGGAACTCAACTGCGGGAACTGAGAAGACGCCCGTTGAGATTAGACTTGAAAGTCTGAAGATTGAAGGTTTTGGGGAAGGGGAGCTTGTTAATGGAATAGAATGATCAATTCAAGTATATTTTCGTGTGTCGTTAAACATTCAATTAATTACTCTTTTAATGGATGAAAATTCATAATTATTAATAACGAAATAAAAATAAATACAAATTAAATAATTTCCCATTCCTTTTCTCTCGTTAAATGAAATGAGGCATATTTTTTTTCTTCATTGATCGCAACTTCTTTGAAAAAAAAAAAAAGTTTTCAACCTAATTGCTTTTGGAATTTTTTTTTTCTAAAGGGCATCGAGTAATTAATCTTCTATTGATTCGAAAATTAAATTGTATTCAAACATCTTGAACTCAATCATTTCTCATTTAGATATTAAGCCTGGTAGAAGAGAAAAGAAAAA